>VWPU01003000.1:0-42916 GCA_013398955.1 Callaeas wilsoni
ACCCTTCCTTTTGGGGAGCCCCCTGCGCCGCTGCTGCTCCCAGCCCTCGCCTCCTTCCCATGCCAGCAGCACCTTCCTACCAACGGCTCCAAACATCTCAACACCTGAGCTGGGGCACAGGCTGGAGGCTGCGCTTGGCTCTGCACATCTGCCTGTAACCTCAGCACTCCGTCACTCGTGGCTGAGGCCAATTCCTCAGAAACAAACAGGGAACAAAGGCGGCGGCGCACCGGAGCGGTGCCATTTTAATGCTATTTCTGTCTGTAGAAAATCTTCTGTAATTTGTTTACGACTACCAGATTCAACAATAGTGTGCAAATGCAAACCCACTTATGTTAATGTCCTCTCTCGCTCTCTTTCTCAGATCAGATTCTGAATAAAAATTAGGTAAATACTCTGTTTGAAAATATATAAGATGAGAACTGGTTGGGGAGGGAGCAAGAGAACCTCCAAATGCACGGTCCTATCAACCACATTATTTTTTTTTACTTAATAACTTAAGTGTACTGTTAGTGAAATTACAACCTGCTTGTGACACAATAAATTTACAACAAAACTCATTCCATAAATTATTCAATTCGCTGACTCCAACGATGCTGGGAAATATCACCATGAGCAGATGATTAGCATGTGAAAGGAAAGCCATCTCCAGCCTGAAACAATCACTGTCACACCTCCATTTGAAGATGCCTGGTGGAGTTTTGTAAAATTACCATTAGGAATACACATTTAAGGCTTTGTAGTTTCTATAAAAGCATTAAGTATTTGATTTACATTAGATTCATTTGTTCTTTCTTCAACTGTCTCTTTTTCCTACAAACCATAACCGTTTGGATAAATGCTGGCTCAATCAAGTGTGCATTAAAACAAAAGAATTTAAGTTCAATAAAAGTGATGAATCAGAACTAGAAGCCAACCTTCCCCCTCCCTTCTCTTCCCAGGCCACAGGATTGCTCCAGCAGGAGAAATGGGCTGGTTTGGGAGCCTGGAGGACAAAATAGTCTTGTCCCACACGGACACATGTTCCTGGAGGGATAGCCCAGGCCCGGACCATTGGCGTGGAGCTGTTGGATCAAAGGCCAAGTCCTCCTCAGCAGTGGGAAGGAGAGAAGGCTGGGGATGAGGAAACGTTTCTACGCAGGTAAACAGTGGAGCTCTCAGTGGACAAAACTTGGCATCTCCCCGCCTAACCTGAACCACAGCTTTCTGCGGAGCCACCAAATGAAAATTTTAGCCAGAATTCAGCAGTGGGGTCAGCACATTCCCAACTACAGAGAATGAGAACTACAGACTACTCAGTGTAACCAAAGTCCAAGTGCCAGCAGCAGCTACCACAAGCGTGAGCAAAATCACAGGAAATGTTCTTCTGCAGCCATCCCTTAAAACTCTTCTGATAGAGCTAGGAAAAGGTTAAACCTCTGTGCTCTGCTTTTAGCCCAATTGTTTGAACAATTCCCTTTATTCCGTTCTGTGGCCCTGCAGACACGCGTGGCCTCGCTGAACGACCCGCACCCAGCCGCTGCCACGCTCCGCCCAGGGAGAACAGATGGTGGAGGAACTTCCAGCACAGTTTTCTCAGGTGACACAGGTGAGTTATCAAAATGCCTCCACACAACAGACCCTTCTGATCCAGGCCCGTGAAATGTAAACATCTTACCCATGAGAAGTGTTGAGAAGCTTTCCAGCATCTTCTGCCTGCTGGATTTCCCAGGCAGAGAAACTCAGGGGGTGTAGGTAAAGAATTTATTTCCCTGGAAAGGAGGAGGAAGGATTCTTCTTGTTCTGAGAATCAAAATGTTAAATTTTTATAAAATACTTCAAAAAAGAAGTCCAGCAGCAGCAACCAAGTGATTCAAGAGTCAGTGCCATGAGAAAATCCTCTTTCACAGACAAGAGCGTTTTGAAATAAGAGCTACTGGTTTTAAACTGCATAATGACACCACCGTGTCAGCTTCCTCACCACCCTTGCCCCTCGTATTACACAAATCAAAGATTGTTCTAGAAGTGGAGACTGCAAGAAAAGGAATTTTTGCTCCTTTACCAAGAAACTTTATTGGCTCTGTGTGCGACTGCACTGCCCCATTCAGTGACAAACTGCTGGATCCCAAGTTCATTACCAGCACTCAGACTCATTCCCTAACTCCTTCCCGAAGCCTCTCCCATCTGAAAGCAGGAGCTTACATTATTCATAAGGATAATCACAAATATGCAGGGAGCTGTAGACATGTAATGGAGAGGCTGGCTCGTATCCCGTCCAAATTCCACGTGCTTCATGGAGCTTACGACTTTCCCATAAATTTTTGCAGCATGGGACATACCTCCATTCTCAGCCACTCCAGCGGTCCCAAAGCAGAGACAGCTTTGGGAAAAGTTCTCATGCTCCCCCATGGAGTTTTATTACTTCTGAAGGAAGGCAATCAAGTGGCAATCTTGTCCCACCTTCCTGTGGGTTCTCCAGGGGTTGTGTTTGCTTACACACGCTGACTGCACAGAAAGGAGGCACAAACAGTGTTCATGCTCTGAAACAGCATTCTGGAAATTCTGTGAAAATAAATATTTTCACGACCACAAGAATAGCAAAATTGAGTTACTGTTGTTTCCACCGCCTCCATGAAAAGCCAGGACAGTCAGTGCCCTGCTTAGCACGGGCAGCTGCCAGCCAACAAGAGGGCAGGTCTCCAGGCAGCTCCTGCAGGGATGCTGACGTGGAGACATTTCTGTCTCATCTGCCTGCAAGAAGCACCTGAGGCAGCCACAGTCCTGTGGCAATGGCTGTGTGAGGAAGGGAGGAGTCAGAGTCCAGTCAGCCTAGAAGAAGAAAAGAATTAGGTATGTCTAACTCTGGGAGTTGGAATGATGTTTGCAGGAGAGACTGTGAAATGAGGACAGATAGGCAAGGTGTGGGACCCTCATAGCATGTGTTACTGGAAATATCCCAACTCCTTTTAGACAAGATAATTAAATATCAGTAAAAAAGTAATAGATTAAGAAAATGGAGGTACTTCTTAATCCCTCAAATCTAAGACCAAAAAAGGTCTTAAGGTCTTCTTTCCCTTAAGCTGGCACTCCGTCCTGAGCAGATCCATGTCATCCAATGCAGTCCAGTAAGGAAGCAAGAGATGAGGCATTCACAGCCACATTAGCAGTAATAACTGTAACTTCAGCAGAAGACAGAATTATGGAGACATTAATAAGTGATGAGATCACAAAACATCTGGAGAAATGTGAGCTGATACAAAAAGTTGCCAGCAGAGTCTTATAAAGGGCAAATCTTGTTTGACAAATCTGCTGGAATTTTTTAAAGAGGTAACACAGACTCCAGACAGGAAGAAAACATGGGACATAATCTGTTTGGATTTTAAAAGGTTATTTGACACATCACAGCCCACAGGCCGGTGTATTAAAGTACCTCAGTCAAAAAATGCACCAACTTGGAATGGCCGAATGAAATGAAGGAAGTTCACAGCCTGGTGGTGTCATCAGCACAAACCAGCGGGAGCAAAGTGCAGCCAGTTTTGTTCTGGGCGTGTAAGATGGAGAGGAAAACATCACAACACAAGCATCCCTCCAGATGGATCACATCGACCCGCGACAGGGAGGACATCAATTAACACACTGTAATGGCCATGGTATTCATTCTAACTGGAAAATGAGGACTTTTAATATTAGAAGCCTTCATATAATGATGCCTTTGGAAGACACACAACCGGAGAAACTGGGAGAACCTCTAGGAATAGCCACAGACGGTTTCACGACGGCAGGAGGCTGACAAGACTGGCGGAGCCACACACGACAGGGAAAAGTGGATGAGCCCTCCATGAATGATGCGGTGGAGAAAGAACAGCCACCGCTCCTGCGTGGATGCACACGCCAAGGGCCGACCCAAGAAACAGCCCAGGTGTAGGTGACTCTGAGGCAGAGCCCTGGCAGGAAAGGAGATCTTCTCCAGCCCCTCTGGGAGCTGCAGTCAACAGCGAGCTAAGCACTGAGCAGCAGCAGGGAGATGTCCTCTTCAGCAACAGGTTCCACATTTATCTCTGCCAGAGGGAAGCCATTCCCTCTTGTCCTGGCACTCCAGGCCCTTGTCCAAAGTCCCTCTCCAGATCTTTTGGAGCCACCTTAGGATGTGACCAAACTGCTCCAGAAGTATCATAAGACACAGCACAAAGTAGGAAGAAAACATGACAACAAGAATGTGCGCCCTGGAAGGGGAGGCAGGAGCTTATTGTCAAGTATTAAATGTTTTCTAACTGCAATACAGAGACTTAAAATAATTTCTACATAGGCTTTCTGGGTAAAAAGCACAGTCAGGGAAAAGTTACACTAATTTAAACAAAATTAATAAAGAAATGTTCTGCTTCTTTTTATCATCTTTCTACCTCTCATCATTTATCATGCAAATTAAATTGCAGTAATAGAAAATGTAAAGAAAACAAACTCTGCAGTATATTGAAACCTCTATCCAGCAAGAGATAAGGCTGAGTATTAAAAGGAAAGGTGCAGAAAATTAGCTGTCCAGACAATAACTGGGAGGGAAACTGGTTTATTTAGCCTGGAGGGATTTTTTGTTGCAAACTGACTAAATTAAAATCCAGACTATTATACCCAGTATCACACCAGAAAACGCCTTTTCCTTGCACTTTTAGATAAATTTTCATTGATCTCATTTTATGCATGATTACATTTTTAATGAGATGTACAGTATTTCGAAGCTAATTTTAAATGCCTTCTCCCTCTCCTTCCTCTGCTCCCCTCCCTCCTCCCACCACATACACACTTATGCTTGTTGGATTAACATTTCTGATAAATTGCTCGGCCAGAAAGGAACATTACCGAGAGGAAATAAATTACTTCCATCTTTCGCAGCTCCAGCATAGTAAAGTAACCTTTAAAATGGCCACTGTCTAATTCTGCCACCTTGCAATTCCTTCCAAAAGCAATCATTTTATTTCATGGAATGATTGTATTTGTTGTTGGTCACGCTGAACAACATATGGAGCAAGGGAAGAAGTCACTTTCCACCACTGGCAGTTCTGGCCAGAAGAACCAGCAATGCCTTGAAACTCAAAACTCTCCTGAAATAAAGAGTTTTATTGTCAGGATCTTTGACTCTTGTGAATAAAGTACAAAGCAGGTGAAGGTGGGTGAACTGGCCTAATGCCAGAGCATGGGGGTCTCGCCTTGAAAATATTGGGCAATAATTGATTTTCAGCATGGAAAACTTGGCTTGCTCCCAGAAGTTTTCAATTTTATTTTCTTCCTTTGACTATTTTTGGTAAAGTCACACCCTGTAAAACAAAGGGGGAAATTGCAGGGACAAAGTATGAAATAAAATGCTGCCTCCAGCCCATCATTAAGGACCCAGCAGTTTATTTCCCTCTTTGATTTCAGGCTGCTTTTTGTGAAGAGGGGCTGGTTTGTCCAGTCAGTTTCTCTCCAGTCCGTGCTCAGGAAGGGGAAATAAAGGAATGAATAAGCATGGAGGCTTGGGTCTCTCCTAAATGAATTTCAACTCCGTTAATTTCTAGCCATTTTGCAAACTTTCCAAGGTTGTTCTGAACTGCTGCCTTGCCCTGCGGGTAACATCTGCTCTCCTCCTTCCCTCTGCCAGCCTCGCTCACTGCTGCAGCGCTCCCACAGCCGGGAGGTGCCGGGATGCTCCTGGGAACGGGGGTCACTGGACACGATCCGCGTTTCCAGTGTGCCGTTCTGTGTTTCTCCTTGTGCCTGACCCACACCGAGGGCCCGGGAGCACCTCTGGCACTGCACCTGCAGTGGGAGCTGCTCTGGTGGTGAGGGGAATGGGGACTGGGAGGTGGCACAGCCCGGTAAAGCAGCAGTGGAGAGCAGGAGAAAACTGGTGAGGAGTGCAGGGGAAGGGAAGAGGGCTGAGACGGAGCCTGGGCTCTGAAAACCACGGAAATGAAGGAGTAACGGAGAAGTATCAGCTCCAGCTGAAGCATCAGGAGACGGGATTAGGAGTTTAGGCTTGGGACAGTGGAAATGAAGCTGAGTAAAATGTCCCACAGACAATGGGAGCAGGAAAGAATCTTAAATGCAAATCCACGTTTCACAAAGGATTTATCATTATCCAGCAGTGCTTTGAGAATTAAGTGTTTCCATCAGAAGTCTTGTCCCGGTGCACTAACACGACAGACGGCGTGAGCCTTTCCAGATGTGGGAGAGCAGATGGGCTTATGGGCCCGCAAAGCAAAATCTTCCCACTCTCCCCAAATGGATGAATGGGACTGTTCCACAGCCTGTGAGGAATTATCACTGCCGAGAAACCAGCGCTACAGGAACAGACAATGGGATCCCCAGAGCAGAATCCGTGTGTGAAAACACACAAAACACTTCCAGAAAGGTAAACAGCTGAAGAGAGGGAATATAGATCATGGAGCAAAATGCGGCCCTCAGGCTGCACCTCCAATTTTTATTAGCATAGAACCAGAGAGTCCCAGCAGGTTTGGGTGGGAAGGGACCTTAAAGCCCATCCTGGCCCACTCCTACCATGGGCAGGGACACCTTCCACTGTCCCAGGCTGCTCCAAGCCCCGTCCAACCTCGCCTTGGACACTTCCAGGGATCCAGGGGCAGCCACAGCTTCTCTGGGCACCCTGTGCCAGGGCCTCCCCACCCCCTGAGGTGGTTAAATTGTGTTGTTATTAAGTTCTAGGTATGAAGGTTAAACAGGGTTTTCCCTGAATAAATGACAGGTCTTTGTGATTAAATAAAAAATGTAAAATTTCCACAGCTAAATGACAGCAAAGAACTGTTACTCCAGGTCAGTGGGTACCTCAGGGGAGCACAAACCCTCCCCACGCACAAAAAGCATTTTAGTGTTTCTCCCACCAAAAAAGGCTTTTCTGGCCCCAGCTGCATCCAGACCCAGCATTTTACCCCATTGCAGGGCTGGATCTCAGACTGGGACTGCTTTCAACAGAGCATGTTTTCCAAACAATCCCAGACATTTGGCAGGGAAATTGCCAAAGCTGCTTGTAGGCTGGATGTAACTTTTAACACTTTTAACACACAGAGCAATTATTACCTTGGTTTCCCTGGCAGAAGGACCCTTCCCAGAAGGATCCCCTCGGTGTGCTGGCAGTGGGAGAGCCTGCACTCCTGGACGGTGCTGGATGGAAGGCTCATCCCTGGGCTCCCCCCGCACGGAGGGCAGCCCCTGGTTGGGGACAAGGGACAATATCACACAGAGAAACTCCTCCTTTGGACCAGGCACAACCAACTACCCCCTGGTATTGCTGCTACTGCTTTATTAAAATGCATAAAGCAGCCAGAAGCAAAGACACCAATAAATTCTTCTGTAAAAGCAGAAATGTTTTTTTCAAATGGCTCCCCTAACACTAATAATCACAGCTCTCTTATGTGTACTTGACTCTGGTTAACCTTTTTCTGGCACTTTTTAACTTCTCCAAGTCAGGTACTAATATGGAACTAATGTGGGGTTTATTTTCCCTATAGGAATAGCAGAAAGAGCACTGCACATTAGCGTAATCACGCCGGCTCCTTCCAGAAACTGCAGGACTTTACATCAAAGCAGCCGCATTATGGCACAGGAAAAGAATTTAATAACAATTGGGGGACTAAGCATTTTTTTAATGTTAAGGGGGTTTTATTGAATATTAATCCTATAAAATGCTCCTGAAAGTTGGCAGAAGGAAAACTGATGTCCCAAATAGTTACCGTGGCCTTCCACAGTGCCGGGATGCAACTGCAGTGTAATCAGAATTCATCATGCCATTAGCAGAAGGACAACAGGAAAGGAGACACTTCCTCCTGCATCCTGGGCCGTGAACAACCAGAGCTGTGAGAACAGGCTCAGCATTGACAGCCTCAGCCAAGCTCTCAAAGTTTGCGTGGTTTTGGGTTCAGAGCTTGCAGTGTCTTTCAATACAACTTGATATTTGCACTCTCGATTTTATGTTCTGCTAAAGATTTCCATTTTATTTTCCTCTCTGAGGGGGTCGGAGGTGCTGGAAACAGGTCTGTAGTGAAAAGGAACAAGAGGCACCCAGAGTTTTTCCCCCCTATTTCTAACTACTGGATACTTTCCTTTTTCTTTTCCTTTCTTTTTTTTCCAGGAGGAGGTCACTCTGCTGCCCGGCACGGCTGCAGCCATGCTCCAGCCACATTAATCCCTGCCCTGCTGAGCTGCTGGAGAAACAGGAATTCATCTGGCACCAGCAGGGGAAAGACAGAAGGAAAAATGAAGGAGGAAAAAATGAATAAATAAATAATTCAGGCAGAGGATGAATACTTGAACAAAGCAGGGCCTGTGTGCAAGGGAATGCGGGCTGCTCAGGAACAGAGAAGAGCACCAGCTCACAGAGGTGCACGTTTACCCAAGCAGAGCCAGGCTCCTGCGCGGGCGCTGAGCAGAGCTGTCCCCGGGCACCCCCCGGACACACACATCTGAGCCCCACCTGGGACCTGCCGCCGCCCTGGGGCTGAGCGCCTGGCACAGACCCTCCTCTGGGCACACGCCCGAGTTTGTGCCAGTCGGGGCAGTTGCTCCTGGACAGATGCTCGGCACAACTCCTCCTTTCCTAAGTGTCTCGTGGCCCCCATTCCAGGCCTTAGAATTTTCAGAGTAAGTTCTGAGGGCCACCCCTGAGGGCTGGGTAAAGGACCCACGTGTGGAAAAGGCCCTGTGCTTTAACCTTCGTCTCAAATACCCCTCTTCTCTCTTTTCCCGTAGCCAAGCTCTGAAGGGGTGTTGTTTCCCGCTGCACATGCCAAAACAAGGTCAGGAACACAGAAACCACTCGTGCAGAGCCTGATGCTGGAGGGCAGGGCAGCACAGAGCCCACAGGGGCCCCCCACACTCCAACAGTGTCTTAAGACACACTTGGTGTTAGTTTCTTGCTCTGGGGTGCCTCCAGCTTCTCCTTCACTGGAAAAGGAAACTCGTTCATTATGTATCACAACAGTGTGTTAACAGCTCGCAGCCTGAAATGAAGCAAGTGCAGAAAACACTTTCATCACCGTTTCCGTCTCGTCATTGGGAGTTTGCTGGCACTCAGTGGACACGTTTTCCCACCCATTTACCATACAGATACCCCAAAACAATAAGCGGATGAGTGACTGACTAGGTGCAATGCAAAAGATCAGTTGTTCCCCCAGTCCCACGCCCCATGGCCCGTGCCATGAGCGCTGCTGTCACAGTGAGCCACTGCCGTGGTGCCTTTGAGCAGCCCCGACCCACGGCGCTGACGCCTGATTGACCCGTCAGGAGCATCAAGGCCAGGGCTGAGCAAAGAACACATCAATAAATCTTGATATCAGTGTTTTATCAATGTGGTCTTGCAACTTTATGAGCATTTGGCTTTATTTTACAGCAGACAACTCTACACTGCTCCAGAGCAGGCTGCCAGATGTGCAGCGTTTCCCCCTGCAGCCTCATTGCTTGTGACAGGTCAAGTCCAACAGGAACCTCCTGGGGAGCCCGACTGCTCCCCGGCTGCCCCGCGGCTCCTCTGGCACTGCTGTCCCAGCAGGCAGACCACACTTGTGACCCCTCTGGGAGTTACTGTGCAGACGAGGTGCTGCTGCCCAGCATCTGGGCCGGAGATGCAAAATTATGGTCGGAACATCTGAAAGGCCAGGAAGGAGGGTGCTGCAGTAGGGAGCGAAGGCGTAAGCTCCATGGGGACACCGAGAGCTGCAGAGGCAGTTTCCGTTCATGTCCACGTACAGGTTTCTCAAGATAAAAGAGTTAAGCTTGCGCCTATGCAATACCAAAAAAATCTAGGTGCTATCAGGTGCCCACAGGAATCTCTCTACATCTGGCTGTTGGGAATGTTGGGAACATCAAATGGTTGTGGACATCTCAGCAGCATCCAGCATTTCACCGTACTCCATTCTCTGCCATCACCTAGTCTTGCTTTAAAACTCTCTAGAAACTGAGTTTCCTCCTGTCTTCGAGAGACTTTTGCTTAAAGATTTTATTACTGGCTGCTTTTTAACTACTATTGCCTAAACATTTCTTTTGTTAAATTCAGCCCCTCCTGTTCAAGTTTGTAGGGTGGGCATCCTGCTGGATCACAGACTCATCCATGGTTGCTCACAGCCGTGGCTGCTGAGTCGTTGCAGACCAGGCTGCAACAACTGACCTCTCCTAATCTCGTCTCATAAGCCAGTTATTCAGGTCCCCAGTTCTCCTTGGTGCTTTTCTGGGAACTGGTTCCCGCTTGTGAACAGAAAGCCACTGACGTGGTGCCAGAAGAGAGAACAATCTCCCAGCTGCAGCCACTACGGGGCACTACGGGGGTCACTGTGGTTCTCCTGCTCTTTGCCATGATGGTTTAGTGCAGGCAAATCCAAACTGCTCATCTTTCCTACCTGACACTGCAAACTCCTGTCTAACTTGGTGTCTCTTGTTACCTTGAGACACCTCCGAGCATCGCTGCTGCTCAGGTTCTTTCCGTGGAACATACCTGTGATGGATTAGTACTTTCGTACACAGGCAGCTACATCATCTGTATTATTCAAGGCTGAATTTCATTTTTCCCCTTTCCTGTTTCTAACTTGTATAAATAAGCTGGTATTGTACCTGTATAAAACCACTCACAACTCATCATTCTCCAGAGTTACTCTGATGAGGTTTCCTTTGTCTCTCAAATTATTAGAAGTTACTAAGAAGTTGTTGCCCAGAGAAGCTGTGGCTGCCCCATCCCTGGAAGTGTCCAAGGCCAGGCTGGATGGGGCTTGGAGCAACCTGGTCTAGCAGAAGGTGTCCCTGGCCATTGCAGGGGGTGGAGCGAGATGAATTTTCAGGTCCCTTCCCACCCAAACCATTCTGAGATGCCATGATTGAAGGACATGCATAGAATTAAATCAGGACCAGCCATGGGACTGTAACCAGCCAACCACCACCACATTAAACATTCTGCCTTTACTGCTGTTCTTAGTCTTCAGTCTTTAGTTGAGTTTTCTGTTTGGTAGACAAAACTTCCACCTGTACCACCAAAATTAATTTTCAAACACGAGTCCATGGGAAGACAAGGGCTGTGTCAGTCAAACCTGCCACAGGGAATCTACTGCCTCCACAGACCCACAGAATCAACAAGGTTGAAGAGACCTTCGAGATCATAAAGTCCAACCATCAACCCAGCACCACCATAATCATCCCTAAACCACATCCCCAAGTGCCACATCCAGAGGGCTCTTGAACACTTCAGAGATGATGACTCCAACCCCCCCAGGGCAACTTATTCCAAGGGTGAAGAAATGGGAGTGACCTTTGGAGAACCTTATTACCTATTTTTCTAATGAGGCTGCAAGCTCCAATCCCCAGCACAGGGACAATTATCAGTGCCTGGGCCACCTTCTGAACACCAGCGTGGCACTGTTGCCACTGTTGCTGTTGGGATTTGTTTGAAGATTGGGAAGGCACTTGCAGCAAACCTGACTCTTCCTGCTGTACCTTCTGCCGTCACCTAATGAGGGCTGCATCGGTCTCATCAAAAATGCTGGGGTAGGCCTTGGATGAGGTCAGAGCCCTTTACTACAACCCCCACATCTGTGGGTCTGCTTTGAACCTGCCTCTCGGTTTGATCACGCCGGCATCTTCTTCCCACCAAAGAGCACTCAGGAAACCCCGAGATGCTGGTGGAAAGCTGATCGAGTGCTCTCTTTGCAGCTAAGCCCAGCAATCTTTACCCTGCAGGAGTCATGCGCACCCTCACCAGAGCCGTGCCTGGGGGCTTTGTCTGGATCAGAAGGAAACCAGCACATTTAGCCCTCCAATTTCAGGCTGCAATGCTCTTTATTATCTTATCCATAAATCTGAGCATGTCTCTTTTAAACATCCAAAGAGATTGGATTGGCACCTCCTGTGAGCAGACCCTGGAGATGGGCAGGGAAAAGCCTCCATGGATACGTGCATCCATGGAATGTCAGCATCTCCAAACTGCCTTTTCCACTGACAGCTCCAGACCAACTTTTGTTACAAGGTATATCTTTTGTTATACCTCCTTCTGTTACAGGGAGGGAAAAGAAACAGGAATTAATAGAGTTGTGGATGTTTGAGGTGTCAGTCACCGACAGAAGAAGGCAGATGTCAAAGTCTCGGCTGACCAGACTTTGGACAGCAAGGAGTGTATTCAGCATATTAGGACCAAAAGAAATTCCAAGAACTGGTTTATCGTTGGGTGGATATGATTATATTATTAATAAAGAAGCAGACAGGGCAGAAGTGGTCAATAAACATTTTGTTAGGAAACTCAGCCAGGGCACTCAAATCAGATGAAGACTGCGAACCCATCTGAGGATTTCTAGGCACAGGGAACATTAAACAATCTGAAATCGAACAGCCTCTGGGTGCCTTGTGCTCCTACACTGTAAGAGAATTGCCAGAAGAGATCCCTAATCTGTCAATAGGAATGGAGAAAAGTTACCAGAGCAGGAAAATCGTGGAACTCTGGAAATGCTGTAGATTATATCCATACTCAACCAGAGTAAGCGGGACTTGTAACTACAGGTTACTTAACCTGACATCAATCTCGGCAGAAAGTCAGGGAAGTTAATATAGAATTTGATCAATAAAATATTAGAGGATGAGAATAAAATTAACTCAAGTCACAAATATTTTGTACAGAGTCTTGTTGAGCAAACATTGATTTTTTTTAGGTTTCATAGTGTTATTTCAATTGACTGACTCAGAGTCAGAGCCTTTGGGCAAACAGGGCTGCTCCATGCAGCAGGAGCCTCCCAGGACTTTCCCTGCCCTGGCCCCAGGTGACCAGTGACAGCAGGTGGCTGTCCCCAGTGCAGGGGCTGAGATACGGCCACCAGGCAGCACATGGGTTATTACAGCGTGACCGGACCCTCACTGCCACAGAGAGCTGCTCCCCGTTGGCTTGAGGGCAGCAAATCCTATCCTTGACTTAGGCTGATCCTCGCTCAGCATCACAGGATGGGGCAGGCTGGGAGGGACCACAGTGGGTCATCTGCTCCAACCTTGCTGCTCTAGCGGGGTCATCCCAGAGCATGGGGCACCGGATTGCATCCAGATGGTTCTGGGATGTCTCCAGTGAGGGAGACTCCACAGCCTCTCTGGGCAATCTCTTCCAATCTCAAGCAGACCTCGGAGTACTGGGTTGCACCACTGACAGAAATGCATAGCAAAACCTAAGAAAATTGGAGCTTTATCACCTAATTGCAGTAGGAGATCCCTCCCCAAAGAAACACGATGGTGGGGACACTCCTCACAGCCACCGCTACCGTCTCTGCCGCCCCTCGGACCACAAACGCTGCGCGACACTGCAGCCAATCCCGCGGAGAAAACAAGAAGCCAAACAGAAGTTTGGCCTCAATCCACTGAAAGCAGGGGCTCATCTGGAAGTGTTACAAGGTGTTCCCATCCCACGTTATGGCCGGACTCCAATTCGTGCAGAAGCTGAAATAATGGCTTTTATTGAAGGAGGCCGAGGCCGGTCCCTGGCTCACTCCTGCGCGAGCTTCCAGAGGAGCACAGGAGTGATGCTCACTCACAGGGGACTGGAGCTGACGGAGTCAGAGAGCTGAGCTTCCAGTTGCTCAGGTAAACCCAACTTGAGCCGAAATTTTATTGAAGTTAAATTCTCCTTGCACAGATTTACAACACGTGACCAGCTCAAAATTTTAGTTGCAAGCAGAGAATGATTAAGCTGCTTATTTGAAAGGCAAGGCAGAGCAAGTCTGGTGGCCCTCAGGCAGCACTCCATAACGGGACAGAGAGCCTGGGCTGGCACTCGGCTCTGCAGCAGCCTCATCTGTGGGCAGCAGAGGAAGGATAATCATCTGCTGGAAAGGCTCCAGTACTCATCTGGGCCTCCAAAGCCATTACTGCCTGGAAAACAGGGAAAGCTGGGAGGCAGCCAGGGAAGCCCTGCAAACACCAAGTGTGGGGTACCATGGCGAGCCGTGCCCTTGCTGGACGGGAAAGGAGGCAAAACTCAGCGAGGGCTGAATTTCGGGTGGGTTTTCTTATTCAAGAGCATTTTCTGATGCTGCAAGGTCATACAGTCATTTAAACCACAGCACTTTCGCTGCACCCACTACTGCTAATCTATCTGTAAATTATTTAATAATAAAAATAAAAACACCTCTGCAATCTCCATCCCTTCATCCACCCCCTTCACCGCCAGCCTGACACAAAACACCCACTCCCAAACAGGCACAAGCCCCCAGAAAACGAGATCCAGCAATTTTAAGATTCAACTTCAAAGACATTAAGAGACATAACATTTTATTTGCCTTCTGCTTTTTAACTTTTGAGGTCCACTCAGGTAATGCTTTTGAATTTTTAATTAAAAATAAAAGCAAGGCTGCTTCTGCTGTCATTTCACTTTGAAGTTGGACATTTAAGTATAAAATCTGTTACCTGAAGATTCTGCTAAAGCTGTGAGTTTAGGAAGACTGCCCAAAACATATGTCTCAGCAGATCTGGACACTTATTTTGGTTTGAGCTGGTTTTATTTTGCCTAAAACTCTTCCTGTACATTCTTTCAGCAATTTTAAAGTAATTTTGATTTCCATGCAGTTTTTCTTTTTCCATTTTAAATTTAAATCAGAATCACAGGATCACAGAATGGTTTTGGTTGGGAAGGGTCATTAAAGTCCATCCCAACCCACCCCTGCCATGGCAGGGACACCTTCCACTATCCCAGGTTGCTCCAAGCCCTGTCCCACCTGGCCTTGGACACTGCCAGGGATCCAGGGGCAGCCACAGCTTCTCTGGGCACCCTGTGCCACAGGGAGGCATTTCATTCCATTTAATGCATGCATTTGGTATCGCGAGGATGAACCGCCTCCATTTCCATCCAGTCCCGACCCCCTCCTTGCTGAGCCCCTTCCTGCTGTCTCTGTGACAATTCACGTGTCCGGATGGACCACTAAGGAGACAGTTCCATTAGCACCTGGAAGAAGAGCAGGGCCAGGGCTGTGCTTTCCTAACACCTTCGCTGCCAGGTGGGAGTCGGTGCCCACCCTGACAAAGCCCTGCAAGTCCCGCGGGCCCGTCCCCAGGCAAGCAGCGCTGGCAGCTGTGGCTGTGAGCGCGAGCACAAGCCCCCCGTGTTGCTGCTCCCCCCTAACCACAGCAGCACACCAGCACCCGACAGCACCGCTGTAATGGGATCCAGCAGCAAAATGCTCCTTTCTACTGGAGGACTGTTATATTTCATTGCTGGAAAAACTCAAAACTTTTGAAGCCTCTCCTTAATTTTCAATGAAAAGCATTTGGTTCGAGGGTGACAGACGAGGCTCTTAAGAGCTGTTACCACCTCAGGTAATTATAAAATGACGGAAGGGAGAGGGAAAAAAGCGAGCGAGCACCAGATTAACACTCAGCGTGTTTGTGCAGGGCTACAAAGGTGCTTGCACGGCTGCCTGCGCCGAGAGCGCGGCTACAACGGCTTCCAGTTGGAAAGAAAATCGAAGCAGAATAGAAGTGAGGAAAGAAGAAATTGCAATTAAAAACTGAAATTAATTCCAAAATAACATATGAACTGGAACGCTACAAAATACTTTCCAAAAAAAAAAAAAAAAGGAAAAAGGAGACTTTTGTAGCAAACTGAAACCAGCCCAAATTGGAAAGAAGAGTCAAAAAACTCTTGTGCAAGCTTGGGGCTGGCTCAGGCCCCAGGAGCTGGAGGAGGGCTGTCCTCTCCCTGGGAAGCAGGTAAATCTCAGCAAATTGGAATTTCACTTTGACACTTCACTTAATATACTCTCTGTATAACTAGGGGAAAAAAACTTAAAGCAAGACAAAACCAGGCAAACAGGCTGAGCAAAGCCGTATGAAATGAAATGGTTCCAGCAGTAATAATTAGTTCTTTAACTACAGAATCCCGAAATAGTTTGGGTTGGAAGGGACCTTAAAATCCATCCTGTCCCACCCCCTGCCGTGGGCAGGGACACCTTCCACTAGCCCAGGATGCTCCAAGTCACATCCAACCTGGCCTTGGACACTTCCAGGGATGGAGCAATGTGGTGAAACCCAGTGAAGTAAGAACACACAGACCATACAATAAACATCTGGAGTAGAGGCACAATCCCTTGGTAAGAGACAAAACCCAGCAGCTCTCGGGGAGGAGAGGTAAGCCCCGAGGTGGGGCCACGCACTGAGTGACTGAACAGGGCAGAAGCAGCAGACAAGGGGCATCACCAAGTTCAGTAGCCTTCAACTTTGGATACCCTGACTCTAAATCTAAATTAAACCAGAATAAAATGCAAGATTACTAGCCTATAGGTTCACATAATAAATTCCTCCCGAATTCTGGCTCCTGCCAGCGGAGCGTTTATAGCGCTACATGGGGAGAAGCTTGGAAATTCCGTGTTTTGAGTGGCCGCGCCCAGTGCCAGCTGCCAGCGCCCACGGACACCAGCTGTGCCCACCCATCCCAGCCCGGAGCGGCGCACAGGGGCCGATGGCAAAGAAAGGGCCTTTAATAAACAGCAGCATAATCCAGAACTCTGTCCTCTTTATTTTTTAATAGAAGCCTTTCACGATATGGAACTAATTATCGCCATCTGCCGTCCCCGGTCTTATATTTCCTCTCTCACAGCTCATTCTTCAAAAACTCAGTAGCTTCCTCCCCTTACATTTGTAAATGCTGTTGACTATGGATAAAATCCATGTTTACTTTGTATTCAGGGCCCATAGGAAAGCTTGTTTTAATCATCAACAGATGTTACATTCTGCTCTGCTGTGCTTGGCACACAACTTCAGAGGGAAATAAAAGAAAAATCTTTATTTTAAATTTAAATTGTAGATTGTTACAGACTAAATAAAATGCCAAATTGTTATTGGAAACAACATGGCCACTGTAATAACTGTAACTGACATTTACTTTTTACAATTAGGGGTTTTTTTCTGGTGCTGTTTAACACAAGATGGTTTCCACATTTTGCAAAGGACTTTCTTTCCCTTTGCTCTGAAATGATTTGCAATCAAGCCACAGACATTTGTAATTTATTTTTATTTAATACTTTCCTACGAGCTTATGAAATACTGGGATTATTATGCTATATACAGTAGATAGTTTTTGAATACGTACTCTCCCTCCGGACTCATATTTCAATACATATTATCCCCTTGAACTCATTTATAAACACCCATTATTCCCCCAGACCCCGCTATAAACATGGAATATCTCCACGGACTGTTCCAGCCTTATGGTCCTTTTTATCTCTGGCTTCTTTCCTATTTCTGTTCATCTTTGATGTCTGCTCCCGCGCACCCCCGCCGTGCCCGGGGGACGCGGTGCCCTCCCGAGCCCATGCCGCGGGACCCCGCAGGCACGGCCGCCGCTTCCCTCTTGGGCCCTTCCCAGCTGCTGGAAAACCCGAGCTGGCGGCAGGGCCGGCTCGGGCACCTGCTGCACGTGTGGGGATCGCGGCGTCCCGACATTGCTGCTTTCTCAGTCACTGTGAGAGCAGCGGCAGCGTGATCCTCGAGCCTCCGCTGCCTGAGCGTTCACTCCTCACCCAGGTACCAAACCGGTGCTTTCCTTCGGTGTTAACTTCTCATTTCAGGTTTATTTCCACACCACTGCAGAAGCTAATTATGAGGTTATTTAGAGGTTCGGTATTGCTCAGAAGCAAAACGGAATAAAATGTTTGAGCAGGATAATCTGAAATATTAGGCAGGATAGCTCTTCATTGTACCTGACTATGAGAGCGATTGCGAGGGGACATCTTCCACTAGACCAAGTCCTGTCCAGACTGACCTTGGACGCTTCCAGGGATGGGGAGGATGGATTCTGTGCCAAAAGGTGTTTTAAATGCAAGCTTTGTGCATCCATGTGCTTATGTATCAGGGTGTCCAGGATTTTTAGAGCAAGTCCATCAGGGAGCAGGAGCTGTGCTAGACCTGGATGACATGGTGACACTGCTGGGGCTCTGAAGGATCAGAGGTGGGGATTTAGATGTAAGAGAATTCATTTACAAAAATGCAATGATGCACACCAGGGTCAGATGCTGCACATATTTGGGCAAATATTAAGCACAAACAAGTTTAAAAATTTTTCCTTATGAAATTTGGTGATCTAACAAAGAAATCTCAGGAGGAAATAAATCCTTTTCTTTTAAAAATTGCAAACTCCAGCACAATGCAAACCAGCTTGGAAAGCACCAGACGGCTATTTTATATCGCTGGTGAATACTGTTACGAATTAACAGCTCATTAAGAAAAAAACCTTTGCAAACCATGAATCTCAAAAGAAAGTCAGAGAAACGGTCATCTGCAATCTCCAGTGTGTGAATAAATCTAAAATCCATCAAGGGACGGAGTTCTTCTGAGAGCCAAACAAACAGGTGTCCCCTGGCCTCCCGACCCCAACATCAACAGCGCAATAAAACTCTTCCCAGTCCAGGACCAAACCATTTGGTACCAGTACGTGGGATAATACCTGCTCCTTAAAACACGGAAACGCGGATAACAAATGCCTCTAAAGTCCCAGAAGAAACAGAGACGTGCACTGTGAAGTATCCCCGCAGGAATCCTGTAAATCATACCCAAATTTCACATGTCCTGGAACAGGTTTGAAAATCTGTTTGTGGTTTCTCCTACATATTTTGAACTGTATCTGGTCAGTTCAGAAATGAAAGAGTCCTTCAAACGCCAGTGGAAAGATCTCTGTACGTGTTATTTTAAAATAGCCTTAAACTGCAGACAAATTTGCTCTGCAAACTCAATTATTTTTATGGTTTTAAAAAATTTACTCTTTTTTATCACATTGGATTGATCTGTGCAGTAAAGTGCCATTATTTCATCCATTCATTCCTCTGTGCCAGATTTGTTCGCGTTGGCACCCAAAGGGCAGTGCTACGATCGTCCTGTGTTATTCTCTGCTCCCTGAGCTCCAGCATTCCCAGTGCAGCTGGGAATCTTTGGGCACTCAAATCACCTTTGGGTACCTGAAAGCACCACGAGCTTCTCCTGCTGGCTTCAATGAGCCTGGTCTCAACTCAGCACCAGAGGTATGCAAACCTCTGCTTATGCACGTGGTGACCCACATTTAATTTCCGTGACTACCTTTCCATCCATCCATGGATTCCTCTGCACCTGAAATGTAACAGCAGCTTGGAAAGCTATCCCAAGATCACCTTCAGCGTCACTTCCAGAAGGCCCCTCTGAGTGAGGGTGAGAGCCCAGCCCCTCGCTGGGGTCACACCTTTAACCCGCTGGGTTCGCTTGGCACTGCAGCACAGCTCAGCCGGAGGAGGACTTGCACCAGCACAAGCTTACGTGCAGCTCATTAACGTCAAACCCTTTCTCTCCTCGTGGTTTATCCCATCGCTACCCTAACGCAACGTTAACACACACGGATGTGGTAAACACCACATAATAAAACACACAGGCCAATGTTGTGACATGCACAGGAGGCAGCAGAATTAGAGCTGGGAGTGTCACTCCAGCCTTGCATCACACCACGTGACACGGGCTGCCACCGCCACATAAGGCATGGGAGATTTAAGAGAAGAACAGACAGGAATATGCAAAAAGACAGAAACATCAAGAATTTTTTAAAATTATATTTTCCTGACAGCTCCTCACATTTATTTTCTGTACTTTGTTTCACCACTGAAGAAATCCCTGTTCAGACAATTCACGATGATGGACTAAAACATCATGAAAAACTCGAGCTGGTAAGACTGAATTGTTCAAGAAAAAGGAAATTATTAGAGGTCGTGTTTATACAGAAACAAAAGTGCCTTGTTAATTCACAGGACTCAAGATAATGTGATGATTTAATCTGACACTTTGCATAATACAGGCCACCGGAATTTTCTGTATTACTTCCAGTTTAAAGCTCAATAGTTGCACTTGAACTACAGGTTTCGAAAATCATCCGCTCTCGATGTTAAAATATCCACCATAACGGCCATTAAGTTGTTCCAGTGATTAATCACCTTCCCTGATTAACATGTACATTATTTCTAGTCAAATTTTTGTCTCCCTTTAATTCAATTTGCTAAATCTCATTGTATTTTTTTCTTCTGCTCTTAAGAGCTCTCTATTCGCTAATTCTTTTTGCCCGTGTAGGCACTTATTGGCCAAGTTCAACCACCTCTTTAGTGCCTTTCCGATAACAGAAGAGGCTTGATTTTTTTTTTAATCTGTCACCACAAGATGAATTTTTCACTTATTTAATCACCTTTGTGGATTTTCAGTGCATCTTTCAGTGCCTTTTTCCAGGTGTCAGGCCAAGAAATGGACAACAGCCCATGAAGGCACCATAAGAGCTGCGGGGACTCCCAAGATTAACTAAAGGGAAATTATCAGCATACAAAAACCTTTCAGCAACTATTTTTAATTTTTCAAAAGAGCCATGTACTTTTAAAGTGCATTTCAACAAAAGGCAGTATTGTTTGTTTTATATAAACAGACAACTTTGAAATGCATTCTCTTTAAAAATTATACCACTTCTTCACATCTTAATTAATGCCAAAACTTGATTTTCATTCTTAGCCATGTATTAGAAAACTGCTATTAATATAATTTAATTTTTGTAAGAAGCAGCATTTGTTTTCTATTTAAAAAAAAATAGGTGGTTCTGAAATGTTGGTCTGTCAACATCACTTAGAACATTCCCATTCCATGCCTCTATGTAATAAATTAAATCAGAGTTTTAATTGTGCCCATGCTTTGTGGTTCCTGGCAGTACAAAAAGATCTTCTGTGAATTCACGTCCCAAAAAGTCCTACTGAGTGATTAATTACTGGTCTGGAAGATATAAATATGCTTTTCAGGGAAGTCAGTATGGACTGCTGGAAGCTTTGGTCTTATATATGGCTGTAGGTGTCTCTCACCCAGCAGACATCACCCTAATTCAAACAAGATCCCAGTTCCAGTATTTATTGGCAGTACAAACCCCTTCCCTGCCCGCTTGCCCTATTTAATTAATACAAGATCTATAGATCTGAAAGTGAGGAACACGAGATAAGTTTATTCATTCTTTAGATTTCTCTGAGTTTTCCTCAGCCTGGAAGCACCCACCAGCACGGGGTCTTCAGTCCTGCAGTTGTGCAGCGGAGCTCCTGCGGAACACTGTTCTAACCAGCGCGGGAGTAAAGCCCAGCCCAGCTGCCGGTCCCACCCCCGTGGATCACTTTCCTCCCCACGGCTCAGGGCTGTCACAGCCAGCGGCTTTGCTCTCTCCTCAAACTCCTTCTGTGCTCCAAATCAGTTCTGGGGCAGCCGGTGGTATTTGCAGTCTGCTCCCAGAGTGTCATACGATAAATACACAAGGAGAGGAGCTTTATTTTCCTTCCCACCGGAGCACCATCAATATTGAAACCGAAACCATCCCTCCAGCACATGTGGAGCAAGTCAGTGCCACCCCCGCCAGGCGACAGGGCTGGAGCTTCCATCACCCCAGGGGAACATCTCCCAGCAGGGTGAGGAGCAGCAGGCAGGAGATCAGTCAGCAAAAGGAAAACTGATCAAAAACAGCGGCGATTTGAAAGGACCTGGAAGCCAGTAATGCGATACTGAACTTCTCACAGTCGGGCCACCAACACAAGCCAAAGCAACCCAAGTGGAGATTACTGCCTAATGGCCTGGCAGAGGCGACTGAGGGATCACAGTCCGGCTCCTTGCCGTAAGGAACACCATTTATGTCACTGGAAGCAAGAACATGACAAACAAAGACAAACAAAGACTAACTCCATCCTTCGTCTTTGAAAAGGTCTATCCGTAGTCAAGGAACAGAGTGAAATGTGAAAGAGAAATGTGTTCCTGTTTGGGGGATAGAAGACAAGAGCTTTGCAATCCTCTGAGCACCAAAATTCACTGAAATCACCGGGGCCATTGTGATGGCTCATTAACAATACACATCTTCCAGCTGACATTTTTCATTTGGACCTTGTGAAAACCACAAATCAAACATACATAAGAAGGTAGCCAACTTCAACCGAGGAAAGGTCTTTAAAAAACAAGAAAGAAAATAAACCTTTGATAAAATAATTGCTTCTACTGTTATTTTTTTTGCTATTGCTTCAAAAACAATTTCTCTTTCTTTCTTGTTCATCTATCTGGTGTCCTGCTGGTGCGCAGATGAAAGGTCCAGTCTCTTTAAAATTTCATGCAGGGCTCTTCAGAACATCTCAGTTTTAAATGCCCATGGCAAAGACAACAAAATGTACCAGTAAATGGGAAGCAGATGAAACCCCTGTTTATACACTCCATAAAGGTAGTGTGTGCGACAGGGTCTGTTTTCACACCCACACAGACTGGCAAGAGCCATCCATAAAATCACTAAACCACATCACTTACATTCCCCCAGTACTGACCACAACTCAGCATCCCAAAAACTACCTGGGACTTAGAAAACCCAGATGGGTACAATTCTACCACCTGGTAAGGAAAGTGTTTTTCTCTTTCTGCCCTTCCAATACCTGAAGGAACCTACAAGAAAGATGGAGACTATTTACAAGGAATGACAGGATAGGGGAGGAAGGCTTCACTCTGCCAGAGGGCAGGGTTAGGTGGAATATTGGGAAGGAATTCCTGGCTGTGAGGGCGAGGAGGCCCTGGCACAGGTTGCCCAGAGAAGCTGTGGCTGCCCCATCCCTGGAAGTGTTCAAGGACGGGGCTTGGAGCAACCTCTTGTAGTGGAAGGCGTCCCTGCCGGTGGGACTGGATTAGCTTTAAGGTCCCTTCCCATCCCAAACCATTCTGGGATTCTGTGGTACCACTGACATTTTCTTCAAGTGATTGTGCCACTCACTAAGAGCATGTTCTGGCCAAATTCAGGACAACAGATTCCCACAATGTACTTCAAGTTTCTACAGCTCGTGAGCCAGCATGGTAACCACCACCATTTAAGGCTGCAGCATTCAAGTCTGACAGGTTTGTGTGGGTTTGTAGCACCTTTCTCCATCTAATAAGTCTAAAGTATTTTGCCAGAACAGTCACTGAACTTCCAGCCGGAAGCTACAGCATCTGTTTCCTATATCTCTGCTGTTGCTGCTCTCATTTACAGTGTTCACAACTCCGAGCACTCCTGAGAAGATATTTCTCAGCTCACTCTGGAGTTGAAGCAGACGATTCACATCTGCGGTGCTGAAGCAACTTGGGAGCGACCAGTGGACTGCCTGCCCAAAAGTGGGAATATGTATAATTTTAAAAAAAAACAGAACAAAACACACAAAACCCATCAGGGGAACCAGCTGTCAAACACTGAGACGCTTGAGGAAGAACAGAAATTTATGGACTATTTTTCAGAGAACTGTTCAAATATCTAATGGCAATCTAAATTCCCCTTCGGAATAGGGTAGTTTTAGGTGCATAAACTCATTATGAGTGGAGTACACTAACAATGAAAAGAACAAAAACTGTATCAAAGTATGTGAGATGGAAGGTTTGGACTCTCAGCATCCTGACACAGAAAATGTTACCCTGCAGGAGTCACTTGCATTAATCGAAGCACTCTGGTAGTGAACTGCACATTGAGAACAAGGGCCAGCCACTCAGTGGGCCCAGGTGCGTGATGGGGGTGGCTCAAAGTGAAGATGATTCAACCACGACACATCTCTGCTGCAGTCCAGAGGTCGAGTTTGGAGAGCACTGTGCATCACCCACGAGGAAACTTTTCAGTACCCGGAGGAGCTGTCGATTGATAGGCTCATCCTGGATAACCTTGTGCCAAGGCACTTCCAAGGACACAAATCAAAATCATCAGATGTTCAACAGAGCAGCCTTGTAGATGAAGGATGGTATCACAGAGTGACACACGAGTGAGTCATGGGCTACTCCGTGTGCAGAAGTGACTCATGGCTCAGAAAATGGGCTTGCTCTGGCCACATCCCTTTGTCACACAGTGCTAACAAGACCAAACCCCCCTAATTGCATCAGCCACTGCAGAGGAAACGATAAAACTCCTTCAGTCAAGCCTGAGCTCCTGCATCCAGAACAACACCGCCCCAGGGGATTTTGCAGGCAAGTGCTGTGAGCTTATGAACAGGGATACGAAGCACAAACCACTTTCTATATTACTGAGTAACAACAGACGTGAAAAAGCCAGGACATCCTCAGCTGGGAATGAGTCCATCGTGACTTGCTCCACAGGATTTAACACAAACAAGTCCTGCAGAACCATTCTCAGGAGTCTCTGCCCGAGCTGGGGTGGACACACTTCGCTTTGGGCTTTTAAGGCTGAAAATAACACAGGTGATTTTACACGATAATCAGACCAGTGCAATACTTCCACCCAAATGGCATCTGTATGACCATAATGGAAGGTGTAAGTAAAAGGAAATCTCTGTTACTCATCCCAGAATTTAATCAAACGAGAAGGATAAACGGTGTTTTCTTTGACAATCATGTCTATGGTACATGACTTGCTGTCACACCTGAACAGCCTTAATACAAAATGAAGAACTCAAGGCTATTTTCTCTAAGTAGAGGAGTAACTTGGGGTTATCCTTTTAGCTTACTCATGCATTATGGACTCAATAGCTCAGTCTTGGTTTTTCATATTTTACTACTAATTAGGCACAGTGTAGCCAGAGGCAGAAAGCAATGAGAAGAAGCAGCAAAGATCCAGAGTCAATGCATCCCTCTCCACAGGACCCTGCTCATTGCCCAGCTGGACCCTCACTGCCTCTGACTGCCCAAGAGACACCTCTGGGCATAAAATTAGTACAAAACCTGTGACAGTCTTGGGCCAGAACCTCACTGGCTGTAAAGCTGCTGCTCTCTCTGTCTATAAAGGAACCACGACAACAGCTGTACCTCCAAAGTTCCACACCTGCAGTTCTGACCTGCACATCCCAACCAAAAAAGGCTTCTCTCTTCCCACTCTAGCACAGCAGCATCCCAGAGGGGTGCATGGAGAGAGGTGTCAGCCCCAACAGCCACCTGGTTTTGGTATTAACAGTGGACCCAGGTTTGCAGCCCATCATTCCCCAGGGCAGAGAGGGACCATCCCTGTCCTCAGGACATCACATCTGCTGCTGGTTCTGGAAGGGACCATGATAAAATTAATATGTATTAAAATACCACAAACTCCATTCTGTGACCTTGAGCTGTTCCATGGTTCCCTGGTTCCTAGTCACACTGTGGCACCGAGGACCAGGCAGACAAAGTTTTCAGCTTCACAGGCAAAAAAGCTACAGCAAGAATTCTGATGGACTTTTCCAAACACACCCTGAATTGTTTGCACATTGCCTATAGCCCTCTGCCAAGCCCCAACGGTGCTCTGCTGAGGGCAGCTTTCACCAACGCTTCACAAGAGCAGCACGTGCAGTGCCTGGGTGCCTCTCACCCTGCTCCGGGAACACCCTGTGCCCAATTCCTGTGCCCAATCCCTGTGCCCAATCCCTGTGCCCAATCCCTGTGCCCAATTCCTGTGCCCAATCTCTGTGCCCAATCCCTGTGCCCAGTCCCTGTGCCCAGTCCCTGTGCCCAATTCCCATGCCCAATTCCCGTGCCCAGCCTCTGTGCCCAGTCCCTGTGCCCAATTCCTGTGCCCAATTCCCGTGCCCAGTCCCTGTGCCCAATTCCCATGCCCAATTCCCGTGCCCAGCCTCTGTGCCCAGTCCCTGTGCCCAATTCCTGTGCCCAATTCCCGTGCCCAGTCCCTGTGCCCAATTCCCATGCCCAATTCCCGTGCCCAGCCTCTGTGCCCAGTCCCTGTGCCCAATTCCTGTGCCCAATTCCCGTGCCCAGTCCCTGTGCCCAATTCCCATGCCCAATTCCCGTGCCCAGTCCCTGTGCCCAATTCCCGTGCCCAATTCCCGTGCCCAGTCCCTGTGCCCAGTCCCTGTGCCCAATCCCTGTGCCCAATTCCCGTGCCCAATTCCCATGCCCAGTCCCTGTGCCCAATTCCCGTGCCCAGTCCCTGTGCCCACCAGCCTGGACGGCCCCACGCATGGCACAGCCCACGGACAGCCAAGCCCCAGCCCAAGGCTGGCAGGAAGGCAGCAAACCAGCCCACCTGGGCACAACCACCTGACCCAGGAGCATCCTCATTAGAATCCTCATTAGCCGCTGCGTTTAATTAGCACCAGGTAGTTGAAAGCACATTTTTGCTTGGCCTTTCTACATCTGTGTTTTCCCCAAAGACTTAACTACCTGGTTTAACGCTCAAACACTAAAACTCAGCTTTCCTTTCATAAAGTATTTTAATCTAAAAATAATTTGAACCATGTTTATTTTTAAGAACTTTTACTCTCCCAAAAATAGCGTTTAAAAGAAAGCAACTTTAACCATGAATACAGAGTAAATAATTGCTGTTGCTTTCCTTGCAAATAAATCACTTTTACTCTGAATTTTTTTTAAAAAAAAGATCAAAAGTAACATTAATCATGCTGGCCAGGGAGCAAAAGGACATTCCCAGACATTAACTGCCTTCCAAATATGAAAAACATATTAAATATCTCTCTAAAACAAGATGTTTTCCTCATGTTTCCTTTGGGGGAAAGCTGCTGGGCACATTCCTGCCTGGGCTAGGATGGGGGGGCACCCGCAGTGTGCCACCCCTCAGCACACCTGCCCCACAGGTCTGGTATCCAGCAGGCTCTGGCTCTGGGATGAAGATGCTCTGGTGGCACCAGGCCATCTTGCCTTTACACAGGAATTCTGCACTGGGAGTTGTCCTGACTATGCAAAGTGATTTTTCCCAAACTTTTGCAAGAAAGCACACACATGGAAACTCCCACTCATCCAGCCCCCACCACGGCACATGTGGATCAAACACTGCAGATTGTGCATTTACTTAATCATGACCTGTGATTTTTGTTGCCATAGGATCGGAGGCATGAGGGAGAGAAACCCGCTTGGGCAGTGTAAGGAAATACAGTTAGGGTCAGTCCCAAAAAAGACCCCGGAAAGCTGTTTTTCCCTCAGCCCAGGCTGGCCCAGAACCGCAGCACACCCTCAGTAACCCTGAGTCAGCAGGAAGGTGCCGACTGGGCCCACAGTTCCAGTAGCAACCCTTAACCCCACGGTGTGGGATTGTTATTAGGACAAAAGAAGGGGAGCGATGCCTGGTGCTGGGCATCGCCCATGGAGTGAAGGAGCAGCACTTCTCCAGAGGGGTTTTATCCTTCCCCTTCCCACCCCCAAAGACTTTTTAACGCTTTAAAGACACATCAAGAAAATACGGATGCTTTCTTCCCTTGACGGGAACCGGGAACCGCGCGGCCAGTGCGGCCCCCTCCGCCCCACGCCCCACGCTGGGACACGGCAGGCGCTGGCCACAGGGACTGCCCACGGGAGATGCCACTGGCTGCCAGGCCGGCACACCCACTGCCGGTGCCCTTCCGTATCACAGCGCCCAGTTTCTGGAATGCCCCCGTGCCCTGATCCTTGGAGCAGACACGTGTTAGACCACACAGCTCCTGCCAGGTGCCTGCTGCCACACCACACCTCCACGGCGAGGCTGCTCGTGTTCCTGCTCCCAAAAACGGAGCTCTGCCTAAAAAGAGAGGGATGAGTTTGGTGCCCCAGCAATGAAGGCTTCTCAGCACCATCAGGAACTCCTCTTCCCCTTCATTTCCCTGCTCCTCCCAGCAGCAGGAGGGACACGCAGACGGCAAGGCTGTGAAGCAACAGCCAAATCTCCTGTTGGATTTGCTGTCTGTATTTCTTTCTTACTGAAGTCCCCCTAATTACTTTGAAAGTCTGTGGATTCTGGTCGCAGGAATGAGGGGTTTCTGTCAAAGCAATTTTCCAGAAAAAACTGTTTCTCTGGAATAAGCTTCTCATCTGCTAATCCACCAGTGCTGCAGTCGCCGGCTGGCCCAAAACAAAGGAATAAGGTTTTCCTCCCAGATACCCTGAGGAAGAATTTTATTAGCAGCATACATGTATGATTAGAATAACAGAAAGAAGAGTTTATTTGTGAAAGAATTGACATCAAACCAATATCCAAGTCCTCCAAGGACAGGGTAGATGCCTTTGAGCAAGAAGCTTTAAAAAAATTACCAAAAAGCACACAGGTCCCTCACTTTTTCCATCGAGTTTCTTCTCAGTGTCTTACTAGAATCCTTTTCTTTTAAAGCAATAGTATTTGAACTTGTACCAACTCCTAAAAATTAGGATTTTACATGTTTATTATCCCTCATAAGAAAAAATTCCCATATATCCAAGTGGGAAACAGCACACAACACAAAGCGATAAAACTTGGTGGAAAGTTCCTAACTACGAATCTTTAAAATGTTTCGTGTGAAAGAGCTGATAATGCAAAAGCAAACGGCGCGGGTGAGTACCCCGGGATTTGTGAATTAAAGCCGTTCGGTACCTCACGTCCAGTGGCAGAGGTCCTGTTAGAGCAGAAGGGCGTCCCTGACTTACCTGCCCTCCGCAGCAGAGCTCTCCGACACCGTGCCACGCGGCGAAGGCGGGTGCGGAGCCTGCAGCTGAGGGGCTCAGGGCGTCGGGGCTGCCAGCGAGGCCCCGCTGCACCCTCGTGTCCCAGCCGCTCCGCACAGCACCGCTGGGGCTTGGGAGGCGCTTCGGATCACAGCAGGACAACCTGACAACGCCTGTCCCTGGCCGTGGTGAGAGCGCAGTGCTGAGGGAACCAGCCCAGTGCCCGGGCTGTTGGAATGTGTGCCCTTGGCTGAATTGTAGCACCAAAAAAGGAGCCTACAGAAATTATTGTTTTCTGATTCACTCTTAGACTAATACTCAAACATATACAGTCTCGAGTTATTTTCCAAACATTAGGAGTAGAAAAAACAAATATTTAATAAATTAATTACACTTCTGTCGGGCAAAAGTACTTCAGAGCATACCCTGAGCTGTGGGTGTGTCTGTGCCACCCCTAACACTGCCAACAGACCTTGTGCAGAATTGCTACAGTAAAAAAAAAAAAACAACAAAACAAAAAGAGAAAATATAAATACGTGAGGCTTCTCCTCAACCTGTTTTCCTTTCCTAGGAAGGAGACAGTTATCCCAGCTCCAGCAGGACGGAGATAAGCACACGCAGAATGCCCACAGGCTACAGTTTTTCATTTTCCTCTTGGCCGATCTACAACTAAGCTGCCAAAATAAACAAACTTCGCCTTCCAGTCAGGCTCAAAATGAACCAAACTGAATTTTTATATCATAAAAGGAAGCAAAAAAATAAGCAGGAACAGTTAAAACGCTTAAAATATCAACACTTTTTTCCAGAAGGGAAAATAAATTTCTGAAGACAAGCTATTAAGCGCTGATTTCAGACACTAATTACGCAGTCCCCAACACATCCAACGCAGTATCTCAGCCACAGTTGCCTTTCTAAAGCCAATGAGGTGAGAAAGTTTGGCCTCATGACATCAGGGACCAAACCCAGACTTTTTAGGTCAGAAGAGGACCAAGCACATATTTTGACAGCTACCTCATCTAACTTGTTCTTTGCAGACCAACAGCTTCATTAAATGACAAGTTTTTTTGAGTGACATTTTTGTGGCCCAGCAAAAGCTCCAAAAAGAACTTTGAGAGAAATCCAAAGTCTCCTCACTGACTCAGAGCTGCAGAGATGCCCCAGGGTCACCTGAGCAGCCAAGAGCCAGCTCAAAGAGCTGGTATTGATATTTTCTGGAGACACTGAGATTTCTCCAGAGGGTCCAGACTACTTTCAGTTTTAGACCTAATATGAATTTTAAATGATTAAACGCTTCATTGTGTACCAAAGACCTGAAGGATGAGCTTTTCTAAAACGCTGAAAACACGATAAGCACTATGAAGGCGTAGACCCAGACACTACCCTACTGCCCTGCCACGCTGCCATCAGTGCATTTCCCAGGGTTCTGGCCCAGCTGTGCCTCTGGCAGGCACAAAGAGAGCTCAGCCCGGCCTGTGCAGGCTCCCCCATGCAGCGGCTCACACGTCCCGCGTGGCCAGCTCGAGAGGTTTCCCTGAGCTGCTATGTCGTGCACTGCCTCCTGCAAGAGATTTCTCCGGCCACCCGGCGTTAGAAACTGTTCTTTTAATTACCTCATGCAAATGACTTGCTCTTCAGAGCTGGGAGGAGCAGTCCCCCGGAGGTGATGCCCATGCTGGCCGCTCCAGCAGGACGGGTACCTGTGGAGTGTGACAGCTGCGGTGGTTTGGCCACGGGACAGGGGCAGAGCACGGAAGACGGCTCCAGCACCCCTCTCACCAGCCACCGTGTCTTGGAGCAGCCCAGCACCATTTTAACTTACCAGCACTTAAGGCACCGGGGAAGCTGTACACAGGCAGGAAATTCTCTGGCACCAGATTATTTTGTAGGATATCAAGGAAAAGGAACCCGAGGAGCAGCCAAGATCTCAGAGAACACTTCAGAGGCTTCCTGCTCCCCGCTCCTGTGCTGACTGTCCCCAGGCTTCACTGACCTGCCAGACCAATCCACCACGATGCTGCATAAAACAGTGCAAAAATACCTATTTTAAAGAAAAGCCCATTTTGTGAGTCATGTAGACAAAAGTACAAACCCCAAGTACCTGCTATGTCAAGCAAAATACATAAAGCACAATCGGAAAAACCCACTGGAAAAATGTGAGTGCCACGCAAAGCACTCTGGAAGAGTAACTTAAAATGACTGATGGACTGCTTGTCACTTTTGTATGTATTCTTATCCTTCTTCCACTCGCTACACTCATTTCCCTTTTTTCAAAAAATATTCCCCTTATACAGTGTCTTTGATCCTTTCAGAGTATGACACAACATTAATAACAGAGGTAGACAAACATCCAGACCAAAACAGAGCATGTCATCTATCACGCTTGGTTCCTCACAAAGTACAAGCTTTAACTGGAATTTCTATGGCCAGCAAGACTGAATTATCCAATTAATTCCCATTTTGTAAGCTTTCTTTCCTTGATATTATAATAGAAAAAAACAAAAAGAGGAATTATTTCCACAACGTATATCTTATGACAACTGCAGATCCGATCCGACAACGTGCCAGAAGGTTGGAGAGCACCAGCCCAAGGCACCAGCCCCACGCATGTGGCAAGTGGAACCACAGCAAGAGTAGCCTCTCTGCTTTTTAAAAGCAGAGTGGAACAACCCCGCTGCAAAGGAGAGGGAAGACGCGCCGAGCAAGCGGCCCCGCACGCCTGGAGCGCGGCGTGAGCCGGGTCAGGCGCTGACACACCGTGGGTGCTCCGGCCCGGCCCCGCAGGAACACGGTCCTTGCGCTCCCCTGAGACCAGGGCAAGGCTGTTTTTACTGGGGACAGGCTCGCCAGACACCTCGAGGTTCCAGCGATGGCAGGGCCGGTGGCTGAGAAGTCACCCCCCAAAGGCGTGGCCCGTCCGGCCCTGCACACGTCCAGAGCGAGGTCTGGGCCCCGCTCCAGCCACGGCCGCTGATCCACGACGCGTTACCGAGCTCCCTGCGGGACCACGACCACAGCTGGGGGCTCCTCAAACAGGGGTGCCAAAAGCTTTGAGTCACACAGTTGGGATAATTTTCTATTTCATCTCAGGACATTCCAAGTGACCCCTGCTCTTGACATTGCCATAATTAGAAGCATTTGACATTACACTTTAACAGCATTCTTCTTTGTTGGCTTTTTTGTGAGCAATTAATAACCTTGACTAAAAATAAAATTCATGTATATGTACATTGCACTATGAAACCCACAATATTTTATGACAGTGTTTCATCTGAATACTTTCTTGAGGTCATGTGGAGCATCTATCTCTTTATATGGATAACTAGAAGCAAAAAGGAATCTGTCATGATAACATGCAAATAAGTATGGTGCATTCATACGAGACCAAACACTAGAGCAATAAAAAGGAAGGAAAACTACACAGCAGGACAGATATTTCCAGCATTAATGTAGCATTTTCACCTGCTGTGCAGACACAAATTCTGTGTACATGAATTAACACTTGTTCTTATTTGTTTTCTCACCTTCTTTATAGACTAGAAGCCCTGTGTGCGTCTTTACTTTCAACTAATATTAAGAAGCATCCACGGCTGCAAAGATTATTTCCATTTATTCATGTGAAAAATGGGGTTGTTGTGTACACTTCCTGAGGGAAAAAATTTAAAGAGTTATGCCAAAAACTAAGACGAAATGTATGTTAGACTCTCATCATTTAATCACCAAGGTACCTTTAAAAAAAATTACTCTTATATCCAAGCAATGGTCATCCTATTGCCAATAATAAGGGCTAAATCAATTTAATCACAGAGCTTCTGTACTTGCTGGTTGAGCAAAGCTCAGCAGGAGCTCCTGGGCTTCATGGAGGTAGAGGCTGTCCTCTGATTTCTTATCTTAATGTTTTACATTAACATTCTTTTAATATTAACAGGAGCCTGAAAACAGCCCTGCATGTGCAACTGGATCATGTGCTTATTTCCATCAGCGTTCCTCTCGCAACCAGCTCCTTGTAGATAAGATTTCTAAAATAATTAATATTTTCATGGAGCCAGCTATGTTTTAACGTCAGAGACACGCAAAGAGACGGCTTTGAGAAAAAAAAAGTCATTACCTAAACAGGTAATTTTTACTGAACTCCTGAGGGGCTCCAGCACACGGAATTCCCTCGGCTGTGCTGTACATTTGCTATCAGAACATATGTGCATCGTACCTCACTCAGCTTGGCCCATAAAATCTGAGCGTGTAAAGTCTCTGGTGATAGAACAGTCCTGATTGCCTTTGTTCTGCTAATTAGCAGGGAAAAATCCCTTGGAACAAGTTTTTCCCAGTGAGTGCATTAGGGCACACACAGTGCAGTAATAGCACCACAAGAAACTTGTGTAACAGAGAATTCTGGCTTCCTGCTTTCTTAAGCCTGACACAAAGCTGGAATAATTAGGGTGATAAAGTCGAAGCAGCCCGAGTAAATTCAGCTAAATCTGGTATCACCACAGTTGGGACACTTATTTGCATGTTTAAATTACTCAAGTGACTAATTTTGTAATTTCCTTTTCAATTGCTGAATGCCTTACGTCTCAAACGAGTCCCCTGGGAGGCAGAGGCACAGCACACGGTGTGTTAAACTTACAAACTTGTTATACTGCACCAGATTAGCATAATATTGCATACCTTATTCCTTATTTAATAAAAATTTAATTGTGCATATAATTTGATAATTCAGTACCAATCATTTGTTATAGGAATCTAGAATGCACTCCTTTGGTTTCTTCCTTGGAAAAAAGTTACCTATGAGTTCTCTGTGACTAAACATTCTCACTAGAACTCTCAATTTTGCCTGCAGCCTTCCTAAACGGGACACAGCTCACACCCAGGGAAATGAAAGCCTTTTATTGGCACTCAAATGTCCTTAATCCAGCCCCTGGGCTTTGTGTGGAAGATGCAGAACATGGAGGCCGCAGCTCTTTGTTAATGATGTTCTGATGATACTCCTTGGGCACACCTTTCAGCAAAGCCAGGGAATGACCACGGGCCGTGACCAGAACAAACAGCGTTCTGTGGCCAAGGTCTGCACGCTGATGCCGTGTGAGGATTTCCATCACACACTGCGAACAGCCACTGAAAACATCTTGAAAAGCATTTGGAAAATCCCGCCGTTACATCATTCCCAATTACCATCCCTGGCAAACCAGCCTCTCCACTGGTTTGTTGACATGCAATTTGGTTTTCCGTGTCCGAGGGGGAAACGGTGATCTTGGGGACCTCCCAATGAAAGTAAAACTCACTCAATAGGATCACAAGAATGACAAATTCATTCTCTTCTGTGGAAATTAGCAGAAAATGTTTGTCTCAGGTGTTCTACTGACATGTTATTTCTTCTCTGTTTTCTAGTTTGCCTCTCTGGAGCTCGTCCAAAGCTTCAGACAACAAAAGGACGACAGGCAGCAGCTCTCCAACCCCCAGGGCATCCCTGGGGATTTAACACCCAGCCACCCTCCCCCCTGGGTGCCAACATCAACAATGTATTTTAATTGAGAGCAATCACGCCACTAATAGAGGAATGCCAGAGAATGCATTTTTCCATTGAAAAAAAGTCCTAATAAATAGCCACCTTCACCCAGGTGTTAAAACCATTAACCCCCACAGCTGGGAGAGGAAAGGGTTCTTTCTCTCACATGAAAGCAAACTTTTTGGAGAAGGCAGTTTTTGCAGAGCTGCATTAACGTCCTCCCACAAAGGTCAGTGCGGCTCGGCCCGGAACCTCCCGGAGCCTGCTGAGAAACCCTTTCCATCTGCCAAGCCTGTTTGCAATCTCAGTGTAACACCCGGGTCACCTTCCTAAGCTTCTCTACCTTCTCTACATTTAAATTAACTGCATCATTTTATTTAAGTTTCCAACTTGCTCTGTATTAGCATGTTAAAATTAACTCTGCTAGCTGTAATCACTTTACCTTAATAAAACAACTTACCAAGGCAAATTTGATAAAATTATAGTACCTCCTTGTGGTGTTACCTTCATGCCCCAATAGAACACTTTTTAATAGTATCTTTTTAAAAATCTTTTTTTATCAAGCTCAGTGGAGAACTAATTAGCTTTTTCTAGAATGCAACAGGAGCAAAGGGAAGTAAAGGGACTGTCACTGGAATCCAAGAATGAATGAGTTAGACCACCACTTTTCCATGAGCAGAGGGAGTAATGTTTACTAAAACTGACTCATTTTTACATCAACAAACACAGCTTATGACAGTTTCATACAAAAACATCACTTGGGCAATTGTCTCCCTGATGTAAAACCAGTAAAGAATGATTTCCATTAGAAAACCACCAAACTCAACACCCAGAACACAATCAGCGCAATCAGTTAAAAAGTAATTTGGGAGTTCATCTGCGATTATACCCCAAAGAAACACCCCTCAAACTGTACACACAAACCCCAGAGGCACCTCCTTATAGATCCTGAATATCCTGTGCCACTGCACCTCTGCTTCCAGCACTATAAAAACTCATGTGGGACAGGTTTAGTACCCAGGAGTTCAGGTGCCCTCCAGAACCTGAAAATATGGGAACGTGGGAGCATCCAAGAGCCTGCTCAGTGGAATTTCCGTCAGGGAACCTTGCCGGGACAGCCTGGGCACGATTCACAGCTATTTTAAACCATCATCTACCAAGCAGGACCCGTAACCTTCCATCACAGCATTAAAAAGTTACTGTCTCCTGTTCATGACAAATGTTGCTTTGCAGACACCACGTTCCCAATATTTGGCTGCAGCCTAAGAATGGAAAAGAAAGTCTGTCAGAAATACACCTAAGGAGATTTTATTCAGGGAAGAGAGGACCTCCTGCTTCACACACACAAGCCATTAAGAATTTTACAACCAACTCATATGGAGCTGCATGTACGGAACGTGTTCCTTCTCCCTTCCAGCAGCCCTGATAAAGGAGCCTAGCTCCGGGCTGGATGTGTTTCCTTCCGCTTCAGGACTCAACTCTGCCTTTCTTTTCCCTACTGCCTTTCTGAAATTCCATGGAAAGCCATTGTTGTTAAACAGCAGTAAGTGTTACTCTCCCAGCAGTGTACACTAACAATAATTCAGCCCTGTGTCAGGGGAGGCTGTGAGTTCCTAGCTGAATTTATTTGAAAAATAAAGTTTGTTCTTTTTCTCCAAGATCTTTCCTTAAGCCAGCATGGAACTCTTGTAAAAGAAAAGTGCCTCTAAGTACCAACTACCCAAGGAACAGCCTTTTTATTTTATTTTTTTATTCCTTGCTCACCATGACAACATAATAAATGAGCCCTGAGAGACTTGCAGTGCTTAACTATTTAAAATTGTGTATTTTATCTTTCACTGTAGGCTTCCAGACATAACATCCATGATCTATTTTTCAAACCCTCTTCAGTGTCTCTGAGTGAAATGCGCCAATTTTCACCTGCAATACGCAATGATCAGAAGGACACCTTGAGCGGGGACTCTGGTAACACTTTACAGAACTACTCGTACAGTATTTTTGTGATCTATTAATAATTACTCGCTCCTGTAAAAGAAAGGCAACAAGGCAACAGTTTCACCATCTGCTTTTTCCATTTTTGTTTGGAATTCTGCTGGATGGCTCTGTATTCTTTCATACATGACTAATAGGAAAGATACAAGACTAATAGGAAACACAACTGCAACTTCACTTAGGGTTGGTTTCAGTTAACAGATGGGCTTTAAACTATCCAACATAAAAGCATTCATTTCAGAAAAACTGACCCCAAAACTGCTTCATAAAATGAAGTATTTCCATTTTTTTTTCCCCTCAAAGCTTTAGGATCTTTCATGACACTACAGTATAAGAGGCCCCTGGGTTAAAAAAAAAAATATCACACACACACTTACAATTTCTGACCTTAAATATCAGAGACTAAAGGTTTTGCAATAAAAGTATCAGCAGTAACATACACGGCTCTACAAAAAGCCTCCAAGACCATGGCTTTCCTTGCTAAATTTCAAGTGCCGACATAAAATTACAGCAAAGAGATCTCCAAAATCCCTTTTTTGGGTGAAGTGAAGCTCCGGTTTTCCCGCCGCACAGCAGCTGTGGTGGCACTCGGGGCTGTTGCAGCAGTACCAGTACCGCCGGCGAGGGACACTGTCCCCAGCCCCTGGGTCACACGGACTGGGGCAGCAGCACAAGCCCTGCTTCCAAACGCTGCCTGTGGGGCACAGCAAGCGGAACGCTGCTCGTCCCACACACGCCGGGACTCTTGAAGAGCATTATTTACCCCAGATCAGCAGATGGGTTTGTCAGGATCCCCGGGCGCGCCCGAGGCCGGGCTGGAGCGGGCCTGGAGCGACCTGCTCTAGCGCAGGGTGTCCGTGCCCCGTGCGGTGCCGAGCTCAACCCCAGCCAGGCTCAACGCCGGGGCTTTCCTGGGCCCCGCTTCCACGGGCTCTGCCTCCAGCCCAGCCCACAGCACGACACTGGCAGCAGCTTCACGCAGCTTTACGTTTACAATTAAAGATCTTCAAAATTACACTGCAGAGTACTTTTTTGCAACCTGGTTCTCCTGCTTCAGTCCCAAAGCGGCCAGCGCAGCCCCCCCGGACGCTGAGAGACGGGGCTCCCCAGAATTTCCAGGCAGAGCCCGTAGGTGGCGGCATTTTCGTATGGAAAACCCAGAATTCCCTTTTTTCCAGCCGCTGTACAGTCAGATTCTGAGCCCGCTGGCGACAGGCGAAGACACCGATTGTCCCCACCAGCTCCTCTCCCCAGCCGGGGCTGGGCGGTGCCCACACAAGCAGCAGCACTTCCCTCTGGACCAGAAGCCCAGCTTTTCTCTCCACTGCTTGAAGGAGCAGCATCCCAGAAGTCACCAAAGCACAAGGTTAGAAGCAGCGGAAGCAAGTGAAGCTTTCCAAATCTCATGAGCATGGCTCTTCATTTTAAATATTTTTATTACTTCCTAACCAGAATTCTCTGAGCTTTGCAGAGAGGTATAGGATCACTCAGAAAAATAATAAAAAAGAACACCACACCAAACAAAACTCCCCAAACCCTACAGTTAAAAAAATGCTGTTAAAATTTCATACGAGAATTAACAATACAGAAAAGTTAGCGAATAAGACTAAGTAGAAAGTAAGTTCCTGTGTTTCCAACAGTGGCTTTGCCAGATGCATCATCACATCTGCATGTGAGCAATTTTTCATTATTTATAAATGCATTACAGGAACACGGCCAAGCTACAAACCAAGGAGTCCAACACACATTTAAAAAAAAAAAAAAGAAAAAAAACAGGGAATGTGTCTTGGTTATAGAACAAAAGAATTCATTTTATCACTTGGCTTTAGTGCTGGAGAAAATGGCTCCTGGTGCGCTGAACCCCGTGATGAATGTGCCCCCTCCAGATCTTTATTGCCCCTGTAAATCACCGCACTGACAGCACTTAATAAGAAAGCTTTGGAGTGGGTTTGAAGTTTTGCTTTGTACAAATAAAATCTCATATTAAAGAATTTGCTAGTCCTCAAGGTGTGGAAAAATAAGTATGACTAGAACCTGTTGTGCTTGCTTTTTTTAACTGTTTGTTTCCACTATTATTTTTTTAAAATCATTTTGTAGCAGAGGGACCAGAATAACATAAGGAAAATGGTCTGTATGAAAATAAAAAATTAGAGTCAGGACTTAGTTATTAAAACCCCATATTTCTGATGTTTTCTATACCCTGTGACGTCTGGATGGAGCAACAAAATCAGAGGCATAGAACATAAAACATTAAATATCTTCCATGGTGTGATATGACATGTTGACAATACTGCCGGTTTTTAGCTAAAGAAAGTGAGGATTCAACGTCCACAGTTATCGGTCAAAATGGCACTCTTTGAGAGAGGGCAGGATTATCTGAGTCACCTGCTACCCCCCAGGTGGCAACAAAAGGGTTTAAAGCCCTTGGCAGCAACTGCAACAATATTCACAGACGTGGTCAGTAAGGATAGATAGATAATACATAGATAGATAGATAGATAGATAGATAGATAGATAGATAGATAATAGATCGATAATAGATAGATAATAGATAGATTAATAGATAGATAGATAGATAGATAGATAGATAGATAGATAACAGATCGATAATAGATGGATTAATAGATAGATAGATAGATAGACAGATAGATAATTTTATATATCTATACACACGCAGTTTTGGTCAAGCACCCTACAGGGAAACAGAGAAATAAATTACTACAACACAAATATTTAAAGTTCATATCAGAAAGTGTATAGACTCGTTTGCTTTAGAGATGACATTCNGTATCAGAAAGCGAATAGACTCGTTTATAATCACAGATTGAATCGTTTGCTTTAGAGATGACATTCTAGAACAGATATTCGAGGGGGGAAATGGCTATTCAGAGGTGTTCAGAAGCAAAGTGCAGCTTGGCTCAGGCCATCATGCACTGATGGACAGTGTCAGCACACCACTGAATTACACTTTAACCAAAATAAATCACAATTCATGTGGTGGTGGCTTTCTGTTCTGCTCCCATGGCTTGCATTATCCTTGCTCAAGTCCAGGCAGCATCATTCCTTCTAAACCAGTTTATGGCACACCCTGGCTGAGGAAATCTTAACAGGAAACTACAGTTATTTGGACAAAGCTAAATGTATTTATAGGGAAATAAATGTATTTCCTGTTCAAACTGTGAGCACAAAGGTATTATGTGACAGACTATCAACAGGTCTGGAGGAAGTCCAGCTTCTCCTGACGGATAAAACACGTTTGAGAAGGTACCTCAAGGAAAATACACGCTAGTGGACATGGTCTGTAAGTGTAGGAAAAACAAAGGAAGGTTCTTCCCTAAAAACAAACCCAAGCAGTATTAAAGGAGCACATTAGTAAGAGTCCTTTAGGATTAGGATCCAAAGTATCAGGTATCAATCTTTCCCAGTTGCATGGATCTTTCCATGGATCTTTTTCTACCTCTCGGCACTGGAAAGAACATCTGCAAAGGTGTGGTCCCTGCTCAGAAAGACTAACCTGGCACTTGGGGTGTGTGTACAACCCCAAACCAAGCCACAGCAAGAGAGTCGGGGCAAAAGGAGGAGAATCAGGGCACAGTGGATTTGGAAGGAAGTTCCAGGTTCATCGTGTTCCCCCCCGGGACCCCCCGAGCGGGACACGGACCCAGCGCAGCCCCCTCCCCTTCCACGGACATTCCCCTGCTGCCCACTCCCCCCGCAGCTCACCGGGCCAACACCTAGAGCCTGCTTTAACATTTATAACCATTACTTCGATTTTTAAACTACTTTATGATGGTTTAGTCTGATTTTCCAAACCGGAAACCATTCTTAAACCCCTGAGAACAGTTGTGTGTAACTTTTGGGGGTTGTGTATGGGTTGGATTGGGTTTTTTTCAACAAAATGAAAGCCCAACAAATACTGCAGGAATCACTTGTTCCATTTAAAGAGCAGATCCCAGGTGCGCTCCTCCTTCCATCCACACTCCAGGTGAGGTGCCAGTGCTCAGGGACAGTCCCAGCTCAGCTCCGGAGCAGGATCCCCTCTCAGTGTGGATGTTTGCCACTCCACAGCTCAACCACCTCATTAGCTGCTTTTTATCGAGCACCAACACTCATTACTTACTTCTCAGTTCTCTGATTAAGCACCACGCTGCCGGGATCCCCAGCCTGCATCTGCCAGCTGATTAGCTCAATAATTCTGATCATCTCAAACCCAGAGAGCTGGGAAGGGAAGGAACTGCAATTCCTGGGAGCTGGCTCCGTTTACCCGTTTGTGTACAACATCAATACCCCAAACTCCCAGCAACACGATCCAGAGAATCCAACTTCAAACGCGCCAAGTTCCAGAGTAATTTCAATAAAAAGCCACAGCAGGTCATTAAAATGCCCCTTAACTGTGTCTGCATCGCACTCTGTGCTGCTCCCAGCCCGTCTGGCACCCTCTGGAGGTTTTAAAGCTGCTCTGGGAGCTGGGGGAGCCCCGGCAGCTCCGAGGCGGCTCTGTCACGGCCGGGGACAGTGGCAGGGGACAGCGGCAGGGGACAGTGGCAGGGGACAGCAGCAGGGGACAGTGGCAGGGCACAGCGACAGGGGACAGTGGCAGGGCACAGTCGCAGGGGGCCGTCGCAGGGGACAGCAGCAGGGGCCAGCGGCAGGGGACAGTGGCGGGGGACAGTGGCGGGGGACAGTGGCGGGGGACAGTGGCGGGGGACAGTGGCGGGGGACAGTGGCGGGGGACAGTGGCGGGGGACAGTGGCGGGGGACAGTGGCGGGGGACAGTGGCGGGGGACAGTGGCGGGGGACAGTGGCGGGGGACAGTGGCGGGGGACAGTGGCGGGGGACAGTGGCGGGGGACAGTGGCGGGGGACAGTGGCGGGGGACAGTGGCGGGGGACAGTGGCGGGGGACAGTGGCGGGGGACAGTGGCGGGGGACAGTGGCGGGGGACAGTGGCGGGGGACAGTGGCGGGGGACAGTGGCGGGGGACAGTGGCAGGGGACAGCAGCAGGGCACAGTGGCACAGGCCAGCGCAGCCCCCTGGCCCTCTGCCCCCAGTCCATCTCCTCGCTGTCCCCGCGTCACTGCCTGACATGATTTAACAACTGTAATTCCTTATTTAACGATGTCAAAGGTTTTTAGGAAATTGACTGTATTTCACCAACGATATATTTCTTCGCGATGACAGAGTGGTTAAAATGATTTTTAAACCAAGACAGCAAAATAAAGCAGTAATAAAATCAATAAAAGGTGCTTAAAACATTCCTTCTATTAGATAATGGCATTTAAAATATCCGTAGCTTGTAATGGCACTTAGGATATGCCCGAAAATCAATGAGCTAAATTACTTATTGAACTAGTTAATTTGAACATTGAGTTTTATATGTATATTGATAAAACAAGCGACAAGAACCCTGCCTGTGTTCGAATTCCACGGTCAGATATCTCCCTCTGCCGGGAAAAGACCTCCGAGAACTCCACCAGAGACTCCTTCTTTCTTTTTCTCTCTCTTTTTTTTTTTTTTTTAAAAAAAAAAAAAAAGCAGAACCACTAAAGGATGTAACAACTGAAAACTCCACGAGAGGTCTCAGACTCTGCAGGGTTTGTAAATTTTTTTTTGCCAAAATCTCTGAAGTTTTACGATGCTGAATAGCAACACAAAACCTTCAGTTGCACCCCAAATACCATTCGGTATTTTGAAATACCAAAATATTGCCACTATATACAGAAATATACAAAAACCATGTGGGAAAAGTGTCGAAAATAAGGGGATATAATAGTGCTTTAAAAACTGTGAGATCACCCTCAACAACTGTGATATATTTCGTGTTAGTAACTCCTCCATGTAGACTCAGAAGTAACAGCCTCAGGTAATACTTTTTTTTTTTTTTGCTAGAGATAAAGTGTGAAAGACAAGTTCTGTGTCAGCTTCTGCTCCTGAGGTGCAAAAACCCTTCTCCAAAGTCTCACTTGAGCCTGTTTCTCCTTTACACGGAGCAAAAACCTCTACAAAATCTGAGAGGCTGAAGGGCACTGGCTTTATCTAACGCGGTCCCTGGGAAGAAACCAAACACTAATAAAGACTTCTACCTATTTTCGTGGGCTTTTATCGCTGCGGTAGCGGCATCCCTGCCGTCCCGAGGCTGTGGGGCGATGGCGCTCCGCCGGGCCGGCTCGCAGGGACGGGCGGGCGCACCGGGACCGGGACGGGGAGCATTAACCGGGGCTGGCGCCTTCGCTGCCGCGGGGCTGCCCTGCGCTCCCACCCCCAGGCGGGATGGCAGGGCCGGGATTCCCCCGAGGGATTCCTCACCCCCGGAGAGGCCACGGAGATCCCTGAGCCTGCGAGAGCCGAACGCCACCCTCAGCTCCCACGGGAGCCGCGCGGGGACCGCGGAACCACCGTCCCGGCAGGATCTGGGCTTAGGGGAGGGATGGGGGAAATGCGGGGGAAAGATGGAGGAAAGAGGAGGAAAAGAGGGGTTTAAAAAAGCGGAGGGAGAAAAAGAGGGGAGGATGGAAAGAGGGGTTTAAAAAAGCGAGGGGAGAAAAAGAGGGAAGGACGGAAAGAGGAGTTTGAAGAAGCGGGGGGAGAAAAAGAAGGGAGGGGAAAAGAGGGGTTTAAAAAAGCGGGGGGAGAAAAAGAGGGGAAAGAGGGGAAAAGGAGGGGGGGAAAGGAAAGAAAGAGGGGAATGGGGGGGAAAGGGGACGAAAAACGGAGAAAAAGAAAGGAAAAGGAGGGAAAAGGCAGAGAAAAGGGGGGGAAAGGAGGGGCAGAAGGGGAGGGGAAGGGGAGGGATCCGCCGCTGAGGGCCGCCCCCTTCCCGCCCTTTCCCCGCCCTTTCCCCGCCTCGGGGCGGAGCAACGCCGCAGCCCCAAGATGGCGGCAGCACCCTCCCAAGATGGCGAAAGCACCTTCCCAAGATGGCGGGGTTACCGTCTCGATCTGGCGATGGTCACGTCCCAATATGGCGGCGGTCCCCTCCAAAGATGGCGAGCGCACCTTCCCAAGATGGCGCGGTCCCCCCGCCGGGACCGGCCCCGCCCCGCGCGGTGCACGCCGGTCGCTCGGGGCGGGCTGAGGGCGCGGGGCCGGTCGGGCCTGGTGC
>VWPU01003006.1:1254-39474 GCA_013398955.1 Callaeas wilsoni
TTTTTGGGTTTTTTTGTGGTTTTTTGGTTTTTTTTTTTGTTTTTTTTTTTTTTTTTGGTTGGTTGGTTGGTTGGGTTTTTTTAAGAGAAAAGGTGGGACCAAAAGAAATGTGTTGGCATTGTCTCAAAACACGGGAGTTGGCAGCAAAGTTCCATGTCTTCCTGACGCGGGGGGTGCCAGCCCTCAGGGTGCACGTGGCGGGGGAGCCCAGCCCACGGCGCTGCTCGGGCATCCCCACGGGCAGCGGCGGTGGGAGCGCGTGGAACGGCCCCCGCACACCTGTGCCCGCCAGTGCGGCACCTTCCCATGCAGAGTTACGGACGCGCTGCTTTCGCTGCTACCCGGGCTTCACCGAGCGCTGAAAGAAAACGTCCCCAGTCGATGTCCCTCAGTCAGATTGAGGGGCTTTCAAAAGGTCTGCATCACACCTGAGCTCCCAAGCCGGGTGTTCTGCACAGGCAGCGCACAAAGGCACATGTGTTAAGGAAATCTTTCACTCTGCCTTTCTCGGCGCGACTCCTGAGCTGCCTGCCTAGTGCTCTCAGAGGGAGAGGAACTTCAGGTAATTCACTGTCACCGAGACAGCTAAATGAGAGCTGCAAGAGGCTAAGGCTGCCAGCACAGAATTATTTGTGGCTTGATTATCTTCCTTGATAGCTTGTTGAAGACTAGAGAGTGTAGCAAGCCAACCAAATAAGCTGCCAGCTTAGTAGGTACTTTGATGAGGACTTCCCAATTGCAAGATACATTTTGATTTCCCTGCAGAATTCTTCCCAGTGGAGAATGAACAGCACATCCTGTCAGTAGACAGAAAATCACCAGAGCCTGATATTTTCTGGAGACTGTTCTATAAACATGTAAAAAGTCCTCGACTCACAGTCACCGACTTACAAGTTAACTCCCTGTGAACACATAAAAAAGGTCACTAAGCTTGGGATTCTGATTGGTCTCTGAAGGGACAGGCACACAGAGATAAGGCATTGTGATAATCTTAATTTGGGTTTGGATCTGTCTCTTAATTCTTTGCAAAAGCCAGTGTCTGGTGGAAATAATTCAGAAAAGCACTACATCAGTCCACTCTTGTCTTAGTAACTACCTTTGATCCTTGGACAGACAACTGACACCAAGAAAACACAGCCTCTAAGGCTTCCCCACATAAATGTATGGATATAATCACCGTAGCAACTTTTCTGATACTTCATTTTCTAAACTGATTTTTCAGCCATTTAGAAGCACAGTGCTGTAAGTAAATGAAATTAGTGATCACGAAAATGTTTCCACAAATACATTTTATGCACTGGATAAGACTTGTCTGTGTGTGGTAGTTTTTGAACACTTCTGTGTTTATAGAATTGTGCTGTTACCACATTTCTGTGGCAATATTCAGAGTAACTGTAATAGATAAATAATTAAGTAAATAAATAAATGCTGCTGACATTCCCAGTTCTAGAGTTTGCAAACTTGAAGTCTTAAAAGCCTTATAAATATTTACATCCCACACCTTCAGAAGTGACTGCAATGTTTACTAGCATCTTTTGGGCAATGTTCATTTCATTTCACAGCTGGAATTAGAGGAGTACAAAATAAAACTATTTATTAGATCTGAGGAAATAATTTCCTCTGAAATATAAAGTGGCTTCTATATGTAAGGTGATTTCTATTTAAGATGCAATATCTTTAGGTTCTTAATAGCAGTTTTTAAAATGTACACACACAAAAGGAATAATTTTTACTTAAACTTCATTCACACATGAATCGGTACTTTAAAAAAAAGTCATCAAGGTCATGTTTCATTTAAGGCAACATAATGGAGAATCTGTACAAAGGGTCAAAGTAATAATTAACTTCTACAATGTCATAATTCTGTAAGACAAATAAGTTTTTTTATTTCTCCTGTAGCTGTTCAATAAAAAATTCACAAACTGTCGAAGTGAAAAAAAACAGACCCTAAATTTCATCTTTACTGGTATAAAAAAGCCCTGAAGAAGATAACAAGGAAAAAAAAGAATCTTTGAAACTATTGGAAAGCAACAACAGAACATGCTGAACAGCCATCCTTAGGTTTCAACAATTTAACACCTTCATTTAAGAAATCAGCTACAGCTGATATATGATAGTGATATTCTGTATCATGTATATGACCTATGGGTACCAAACATTTAATAGAAACTAAGTAACTAAATAATCATTGCAAAACTTTGAAAATTCACATATCTATTCTGTGGATTAATATTTATGTTAATTTTAACATCAATAAACTCAAAATATAAATAAACTGTTATGCAAATGAAGTAATACAAATCTAATTCTCTTACTTATTCAGGCATCACAGACTCCTAACAGCGCTTTAGGCTTATGAAACCTTTGTTAAGTTCTTCAGAGTAGTATAGATGTTTTCATGTATAATAACTCCCAAAGTCCATAGGTTTGGTGTGCACTTAGTTTGCAGTAATCTTATCTAACACAATGTAGCGACCTTTGATGTCTAAAAACAATGGCTTGTATTTATTCACATTTTTATTGGATCACCTGCTAACGTGAGAGCTGAATGGGGCCAGTGAAGTTAAGAGAGATCAATCCTTCCTGACATTTCTTGAGATTTTATTTTTGCTGACTCCTCTCCAAAGTCACTGAACTTGTGCTCATAAGCAATCTTTGTCAATGTGTAGAGCTGCAATTTTGAAGCGGTAAAGATTTTTCTTTGAAAGCTGACATTTTCTTAACTGTCCATAGACATCTTTTTAACTCAGATTTGTCTTTTTTAAAAATAGAATAAGTAGCTGTAGAAGACAATAACTTTTAGGCACATCATCCATCTTTTTGCCAAACCTATCCTACCTTTATTAGTCACTGTATCTGTAATACAGAAAAAAAATAAAAGGTTAATGATTCTTCTTTTTTATTTGTTTGTGTATGGTTTGGTTCTTTTGGTTTGGCTTGGGTTTTTTGTTTTTTAAGTGAGTTTAGTTTTCTTTTGAAGACAAGCCAGACTGGTCTATGTCATTACAAAATCCTTCAGTCTGTGCTTCTAACACTTCACCTTTTTATTTACGAAAATGCAATTGCATTTGCAATTGTATTTAAACATTCATCTCTGACTGGAGGTTTTCTTCTATTATTGAATGTGATTCTGGTTTTGCATAGCGGGTATAATACACCAGTTCCAGACTTGGGGCTCCTAGTATCTCCCAGAAAAAGCATTTCAGCATTATAGACCTCAGATGTATCAGACTGGATAACCTAAAGATCAAGGGTTCCGTGTCCCTGCAGTTTATCACAGCCCGCAACATCAACACAGTCTAAAGGAGCAGGGCTGCTGATACTGGATGGCATCAAGATGGATCGATGGAACTAAACCATTTTGTGTGTTGTTCAGATTTTTAGTTTATACTTTCACTGAGTTTTGGGGCTTGACATTGGTTGCTATCTAGACAGGTACAGACATGATCTGTACATGTGCTGCCTTTACTCTGTGTAAAAGGGTCAAATGATATTCCTGCTGATGCTCCTTGACTAGTCTATAGCAAGTTTCATTTCAGGAGGCATCAATATGAGTTTTGAGAATCATGTCACAGAATTCATCCAGACCTGAAAACTCCCCCTTTCCATCATTCACAAATAGCAAATGTTTATCATTTCTTGAGGATCTGAAAACTGAGGCACTTCTGCCTTTCCCCATGAATACCCCTACTAGTACTTCCACAGGCATAACAAAGCAGGTCAGCTTTATAATACTCTTATTCAACTGTGGACCAAAAAAAATCAATGTTCATAGGGATGTTTAGTCCTTTGCTTTTTTACTATTGACTCCTGCATAGAGAATTTAACCAAACAGAGACATTGCCACTTAAACAACAGGGCCTGTGGAAGCTCTCAGAGCAGATGGTCCGTAAGATGTAAATGTCTTCCTCTAACCTTGAAACCAAAAATTTAATTATTAAATAAGCTCTGGACATTAGGGAACTTCCTTGTCCATAGTCTTTCTATAAACAGACTTAACTTTGGGATTATATATCTCTCCTGCTTTCTCTTGCTGCAGGAAGCAGATAGGTGACATAGCTGGAGAAAAGGGGTCTACATGGCCCAACTGAGCAGGGAAGGACTCCAGATGTCCCTTCCAACCTAAACCACCCTACAATTCTATGAAAAGGCTTTGTGCAGAGTGTCCCAAAACCACAAGCGTTTGAAGTATTCATAGATGGTGCATGTAGCATTTAGCCTGAGATTGCAAGTCATAGAATAGAGCATTGGTTTTTTGAACTGACCTAACAGTTGTTCAACAGGTTTTCTTGAAAGTCAAGGTTGCAACAAATTGTTACCGTCAGAAGTCAAACCTACAATTTCTGTGGTTTTAATTATTTTTTAAATATAGAGACCAGAAGTGAGATATTTATTTGATATTTAGCAGAGTACATCACACTTCTGAAGTCACACTGTGCTAAGTCTGTGTTGTGTATCTCTAAATGGCCTTGTGTTTTGTAAAGTAGAAAATGTTGGTTTTGTAAGTCAAGATGCTAGTGTTGTAGAACCTCACTAGTTTGTACTAACACAGGGATAGCTTGTTGTGGACTTGCTTGTTAACTTCTGCTAACACAGACGCAGGATTGCTCCACTTTGCCAATGGCAGCAAAATTAAGCTTAGGCCCTGCTTGTGCCTATGGGAAGGATGACTGGAAAAGGGGCTGGGGTGTAATTAATACCTCCTTCCTTTTCTTCCCAAGTTGCAGAGTAGCAGGAAAGGAAAGACATAGCTCATAACTCTGCCCCTATGACACCAACCAGCAGAACTTCTCCTTCCAGAAATCTTCTTAATGGAGTCTCAAGCTACTGTGTCATTCTGGTTTGCACGAGCAAATTATTACGGGGCAGAGCCACACCTGAGTTTGTGCCTGCTTGTGGGGTAAGAGGCTGCCCACATTCCCCAATTGCCTTGGGCAAACTGCTGTGAAGGAGGGGTTAAGGCTGGAGGCAGCTGTGACGCTGCTGATGGTGCTGCTGTCTCAGCTGTCATGTCAAGAGGAATACATGCTGTGGGTGGGATTTACTGCTAGGGAAGAGAGGCTGCCTCTCTAGTAATTAAGTTGGTCCACCCCAAATGTTATTTTCAAAGTCCTGTCTATGGTGTGTCTTAGACACCACCTAATGTTCTGCCCCAGTTTTGGGTCACACTACACGCTACGTGGACAGTTGATTCCTGGAGTGGCAGATTTTTGCTTAGTGCTGTCTAGTGTGTTTTGCTTTGCAAATCTTGTGCAAAAAAACCCAAAAATGTTATGGTGTCCTTTCCATTTCAGATGTTAATAATACAAAAAAGGTAGGAGGAAGCAAGTAGGATCTTTATTTTGTCCTTCCTGCTACCCCTCATGCCCAGTTCACCTTCCTATTAAACTGAACAAGAGTAGAGGAAAATTGTTTTTCCGAGTTTTTGTGTACGGTACACCACACTGGAGAGAAGGCATTCCTGAGTCACAGTATGAACCTCATTGCCCCTGAGATGGCTCAGCTATCTAAGATCATAATCAAATTATAATAAATGAAAAAAGTAATCTCAAGTGCCAGAATGTACTTTATACATTTATCATGAAACAACTAATTTATTTTGAATGATAAATAAATATATTCTTTGTTAAGACTGAAATAGCTAGCCATTAAAGACTACTGAGAAGCCACGTGACTAATCCAGCAAGGATGGCTTCATACTACAGATGTAAGAGCTCCATGTTGAATTTAGTAGAACCACTGCAAAGAATTTTAAAGGATACCTTCTGTCATATTAGAGGTGAAAGTTGTGTTGTTAACAACACCTGTTCTTCTTTATAGTAGACTATACATAATCATGTATGGTGAAGCAATAAAGTCTTGGTTCTATGAGTTCTTCCTACAGAAATAATTGCTCCTGAGAGCATGAAGCTGTTTACTTTTTATTTCTGGTCGTGTTTGGTTTTGGGAAGCTACTGGGTTTACAATTACACAATTTAAAAGGATCTAATTTTGGCATTAAAAAGGTTATTTAAATCTCTGTGAAGAATTTATTAGATAAGTTATTATTTTAAAGATTTCAGGTTGCCCATCATGGAGATCAGGATGTTTGTAACTAACTATTCTTAAAAATAACCTGCAGTATTACAAATATTGAGAAAACTGCTTTTGTCCCTTGTGCAAGGCATTTTTATATTTTTTAATTGTCAGATCTTGGAAAAAACTTTCAAGAAGCTTGGAAATAAAATATTTTTTAAATCATTTTAATTTCCATTTGAGGCGACTTTTAGTTTTTCTCATTGAGGAAGCTGAAATTTTTGTTCGTTCTGTTGTGCACAGGCTTCAGCCCTGACGTCAGCCTGGTTAGGATTTGCCCAGGTCAATGTTCCTGCAGAGCCAGGAGAGGGAGCACAGACATTGCTGCTTCTTGGTCATGCTTTTAGAGGCAACTTCGATTATTTCCAGAGGAAAATCACTAAACTTGTTTTAAGAGGCTACATTGTGGAATCCTCTTTTTCATTCTAATTTTTTTTTCTCCCAAGTTTTTGAATAATATTTAATTAGGGAAAATTAAAAATTGAATATTTTCATCAATTCCTATAAAGCAAAAAAACCCCAATCTCTTTGCAATTTTATGAATGGATGGCATAGTATTTTAACATTTTAGAAACTTTTAAGGAGTATTTTTTGCATTTTCTTCTGCAGACACTTAGGAAGGTGAAGTTTAGCAAAATCCAAATATAGGAGAAAAAGTTGATTCACTGCAGTCTAATATTAGAAAGTGTCTTTCAGTGTGTTTTTATATTTTGTCTAACTTCAGATCATATGTTTACTCAGTAATTTTCAGGTATTAAAAACATTATTTTAAAGACACGAAGAGTATATATAAATTCTCTCCAACTTTTTAATTGTTAGAACTTCCCATATCTCAATTCTGTCATAATTTCTTAGATTTGTCAGTTATAATTTCTTGTACCACTTATATCTTCCTGACTTTGGAGAGAAAACCATCAGAAAACCATCATTGCCTTGTCTCACCCTGATAATCATTTCTACTACTTAATCAGTTGATGTAGGAGAGTTGCACTGCTTTCCTGTAGCAGGACTTGGCTGAAGCTTTTTCAAGAACTCCCTGAATAAAATTGAAATGTGTAATCTGTGTGATGGCTTTGTAGTAATGAAAAAGTATTCACTCATGTTTTTGGTTTGAGATCTGTGTCCAAAGAGCATTGACGGCATTACACAGATGACAGCTTACAAGTCAGGCAATGCCCGAGAGAAGGCTGCAAGTTGTCCTGATGGCCAGCTCTGGCATTCAGGGCCACAGACTTTCTATCCTAGGTGCTCAGGGAGCAGGATGCTGGCTTCTCGCTCAGACTGCAAGAGGCAACGTGTCAGGTCACTTCATAGCTCTCTGTGTCTCCCCGTGGCTCGTTATATACTCAACAGATAAGACCTTATCACCTCTTATCTGTGTGTAGAGGACTCGTAGGAGAAGTGATGGTAGGTATAGTAATACAAATGATAATCACCTGGCCACACTGGTCATAAAATGGTGGCGTTTAAAATTTGCGGTGTAATGAGAAAAAAGGTCAGTGAGGATTAGAAGAGAGCAAGCCTTAAGTTGCTGAGGGAGCCAGTTTGCAATGCACTGCTTTTTGAGGACTTAAGGCTTTCTGTGACAGCAGGTCAGTTTTGAAGAACCATCTTCTGCAAGCCCAGGAGCAGGCAATGCCATGGCATTGTAAGGCAAGCAAATGGGAAAGTAGACCGTTTTAGCTGAACAGGGAACTCCTTTTGCCACTTGGGTGGAAGAAGAAATTGTATGTTCTCTGGAAGCAAGGGCAGGCTTTGCAGGAAGATCACAGAGTTGTAGTTCTCATGTATAGGGAGAAGACACGAAAGGCAAAGAGTTGAAACTGGTCAGTATTGTATCAAGACAAAAAAAAAGGGCTTTTTAAAGTATGTTCATAGCAAGAAAAGGTCTAAGGAAAATACTGAACCAATACCTGATGAAGCCGGTCACCTGACAAATTGTGATGAAGAAAAGGCAGAGGCATTTAATGCTTTTTTTGAGTCAGTCTTTAGTATTACTGATAAGCCCTGGGGTGCCGAGTCACTGAGTCACAGGGCTGCAGGAACAGTGGTTCTCCATTTGTGGACAGCAGTATTTTAAGGGACTGGCTGTATCAGCAGAATGTTCCATGGGGCCCATGGGGCCTGATGGAATTCATCCCAGAGTTCTGAAGGTGCTGGTAGATGTTATGGCAGGACCTCTCCTGACCAGCTACCAAAGGTCTTGGATGTCTGGGGAGGTCCCTACTGAATGGGAATTGGCCAGTGTTATCCCCATCCACAAATAGAATGAGGGAAGACCCAGGAAATTAGAGACATTTTATTCTTCCTTCAATTTCTGTAAAAATCATATTGAAGATTATACTGGGTACTACCAAAAAGTATTTAAAGAATAATGTAATCACCAGTAACAATCTACATGGGCTCACAAAGAGAAATTCCTATGTAACTGTAATTTGATATTGTTCTATGACAAGGTCATCCACCTCATGGATGAAGAGAATGCAGTGGATGTAGATTTCTGGATTTTAGTTAAGGCTTTGGCTACTGTCCCTCGTAGCATCCTTCTGGACAAGTTGTCCAACTGTGGGATGAGCAGTACATGGTGCACTGGGTGAAGAACTGGCTGAATGACAGGGCTCAAAGCATTGTAGTGAATGGGTGGTATAGCAATACAATGTAAATGAAGGTTTCCCATTTTTAACACCTTTTCCAGGCTATGTTTACATTTTCTTCTGCAGCCTCTGAGGAAGGTAAAGCTGATCAAAATGGATGAAGCTTATCAGAATTGATGAATCACAGTGGTTGAAGGGAAGATAGTTGATACAATTTTCCTGGGTTTTAGTTAGGCTTATATGTTAAATGATCAACAAGAACACAGAATTTTCTCAGAAGCTAACCTGAAACCGGACTACTTCCTAGAATAATCAATAAATATACAAGGATTTTCTACCTGCTGTTTATGCAACATTCTGAAGGATTTTCAGATATATTTATATATAAAATATGCAGTACTTGCGATACAAGAAAACTGGTTTTGTTTGGGGCTTTTTTCCCCTTTAGGAAAGGCAGAAGATGAGAATCACTTTTTATACAGTTCCATAAAACACTCTGACCTGGTCCACAGTAAGTTTATTTTCCTGCGTATAACTTCTGATTCTTAGCAAAATGCCTTTTTTTCTTACCTCTTCCTATATTGCAGCATCGACCCATCGTGCATATCTGTCAGGTGTTGTGACAGAAAAACACCTCTTCCAAAAACTCTCCTCTTTTCCCACTAGAGGGAGGGCTCTCCCAAAATACTCATGGGAGACGGTTCCACTGACAGAGACTCTTCTACTCTAAACAAGCCTTTTTAGGAATGTCTTAGGCTAATGGTAGAGGCTACTCTGCAGTGAAATGATATGTAATGAAATGTAATGAAATGAAATTTCTGTCAGATTTGGAAAAAAAAAAGAACTGGATATTGGTATTTGCTGTTTTTCTCTTCTTCCTTTTCTTTTTTTCTCTTTTTTTTTCTTTTTTTTCTTTTTTTCTTTTTCTTTTTTTTAGTTAAGTATGTATTTGCTGGGGTTCAATTAACCCTATGCACATTCTGAGGAGTGAAGCTGAGGTAATATTAGATATATAATTCTTTTAAATGTAAGAATAAAAAGAATTTGTACACAAGTATTTGTATCTTCATTATCAGCCATATTAATATGCCCATAAAATTGCTGGCTCAATAAAACTTGACTGTGTTCCAAATCTGAAGCCAAACACTTGGACCAGCTCTCAGTAAATATGTTGTTCAACTAAAAATAGAAATGACTGTCACCAGCAAAGGGTATCCATGAGGGAATGATATATCCTATAAATATACTAAGATACATGTGGATTAGTTTAATCTAATGAAGTATATGTAAACAAACCAAGCTTTGAATGGAGGAAGTAGGATGAAAAGAAAAGGAAGTTCAAGGGAAACTGCTAGTTAAAATCCTTAATATTATGCCTTGATTAAAAACAAAAAAGCAACAAAAAAAGTTTCTTGTCTGTTGAGCAACTATTATATTAAGAACTTGTACGCAACTGTCCCTACATAAGTCAATCAATTTTAGGAAGAATTTGAACAGTAATGGATTTCTTCTATATTTATCTTACATCTGCAAATATCAGCCTGTGGTTTCAAGAATTTGAATTTTCCATCTGAGGTACTTGAAAAAGGACAGATATTCAGAGGATGATTGCTTAGTACTTTCTAAATGTAGCATTTTATCAAAACCAGGCACATTTATAATTCAGGTGAGGTTCCCAAAAACTCATTCAAAATAACTGACGGCTTTTTAAAATTTAGGCCACGGAGTTAGAGATAGGAGAACATTTTATAAGGTATAATTTATTTGTTTCCTATATCCTTTTTATGTTTCCATGTTGATCTGTAATCAGGAAATCCCGGTTAGAAATTACATTGATATTCATGTTGAGGAATACATGCAGTGCCGGTAGCTGGGGGTGCAGCTGCAGCTGGAGCTGCAGGTTGAGCTGTGGGTGTTGGAGCCCCAGCCAAGAGGCCGGGAGCTGCTGGCCCTTTGCAGAACAGAGGGCACAGGGACCTGTGGCCCTGCCGTGTGACCGTGCACTCAGAGACACGGCAGGAGCCAAGGACTCCGCTGGAACATCCCAGACTTTATCATGCACAGACTGTGAGGGTAGAAAAGCCCAGGGAATGTTTTGTTCCAGGTCTGTCCTCGGAGGCACCAGCTTGACCTGTTATTCTGTGATTGCACCATGATTAAATTATTTTAACGATCCAGATGTCTGCGATCCTGCTGTGGAAATCCGAGGGTTGAGCCGGTATGGAGACCTGGTCTGACCGTGAGAGTGGGATGTGTAGGGTGTCAAGACAGGCAGCTGTCAGCTCCCTGGAGCGGCCCGATGTGAAGGGACCCTGGTCCCAGCAGGGACAGTGTCAGGTGGTGGGAGTGTGACTGCCAGAGTGGCTCCTGGATGGTCAGACAGGGAAGTTTATTTAATATTCAAATAGCTTTGGCTGAACGCACACATAAAATTATATCAGAAGTTTAAAAAATATTGATAATAGTGCAGTTACAACGGGACTTCTGCAGAAATAATTCCTTTAAATTTATTTGCAATGAAACATAGACATAGACACACAGAAAGGGATATCTTTCAGCTCCAGAATCTGACTCCTGTCAACATTTATTACAATCTTGTTGGTTTAAAAAACAGTGCTCCTCACTATTTATTCAAGAGGGTGTTGAAAGCCTGTGGATAGATACCATGTCAAATTAGGAGAAAGCAAGAGGAAGACCCAGCTCTGCTGACTGAGGAGGTCTCAGCTAAGCCATGCGAGGAAAATACCAGCTGGCTTTGAAGTCCAGCCAAATTTAAGTGGGTTAAATTAATTCATGTATGGCCCCATTAAAGTCAATTTTTATATGGAGTCAGTGGGCAGTTTCAGCTAAGGGCATGAAATTACTTTGGAAGAGATAATCTAATTTTTCTTTGACAAAAGTGAAAAAGTTAATAAACTATAACTTAAGTGGAGTATAGTTAATCTCCTCACACACACACACACACACACACACACACACAAGTACTATTTTAATAAGTGAAATTAAAGAAGTAACGTCTTAGCATTAAAAAACCCCTGCAGACATTTTCTATTGATTTTCTCAATGTTATAGCCCAAGATTATTTGGGCTATATATAGCCCAATACCTATGTAGCCAAAATAATCCGATATATATTAGATAATTGTTCTACTACAGGATAATGAACACGAAGAGAAGATAAAGGACTTTCATATAGTTAGACAATAAAAAAATTGTTGGCCAGATATACTGTCAACACTTGGCCTTTTTACACTGTAATTCTGGAATCTTCTAGTTGGTAGAGGTCATATTTCTCTGTTATTTATTGATCCCTAAGTGCATGTTTGCTATTGTGCAAATACATAGAAAGTAGCTGTGTTCATGCCTAAACATTATCCAAAAACATTAGTTACTGATACTTTGAGGCATACACAAAGCAGTAAATTACAAGGCCATAGTGGGGGAAGAGAGACAGAGTGTTATAAGAAGAGACCTGAATAAGGAAGAAGGGTTATTTGGTTCATAACGTTGCAAGCACTTCCATGATTATCAGTAGTACAACCTATAATAAAATTATCCATCTGCGTCTCCTGATGCTCAATACACAGCTGTGTCTGCTGCCTGCTTTACAGCTAGGCTCTGTCAGGAAGCAGCAACCCTGGGATACTCTGCAAGGCCAGTGAGGCTGGCAGATGGGAGGGATGGAGGGGCTGGCAGGGCAGCAATTCCCATCACCCAAAAAAGAGGAAAAGAGGAGAGGTGGTGATGGGCAACTGAGCAACTAGACGTGTCCATGGGGATGAGGCAGGTCTGGGGTCAAGGGAAGTTGGATCAATGTGTGGAGATTGTGTCTGTGACAAACTATCGAGGTCGGCCACCATCCCACGATCTCCAGGCAAGCCTGTAGTGGTGAGGCAAATCACAGGCCACGGTTCTGGTGTAATGGACAAATGGATTGGAAAAGAATTCTTGCAACCATTCAGAATAATGATATACTGGATGATTCTTTTTTTTGTGCTAGTCAGCATTTCATCTCGAGCATTGAAACACTCTTGTTGCCAGCAACATGGCCAAATACTACGTTGCTGTTTTTCTACTTGACTGTTCCTATTTTTTGAAATACCTACAAATTACAGTTGATGCTGAGAAGTCAGAATGTCAATGTAAAATGCAAAAAATTGTAGCAGAAAAATTTAAAAGCTGAACAGAAAATAGCAATATTAGCCCCATTTTCCAAGTGAGGAGCACTTGGCCAAAGTGACCAAGAAGACCTAAACTCTGTTTCACAATTTCTGTGCAAGACAAGTCTTCTGTCCATGATTTGGTTCATGAATGGTCCAGGTTCCCTGGTTGTGAGTAGCAGTTGTGTATTCCTAGCTGGAAGTAGCAATGACACAGAACTGGAGTCAGTACTAGGGGATTTCTCTTCTCTGACCAAACCAGATGAACCATTTTCACTGCTTGAGCAGTGTGTGACCACAACAAAAATGTTTGCATTATCAAACCCAGGAATATTTTAATATTTCTCAGGGAAGATACACAGCCAGCTACAAGGCACAGGCAGATTGTGGCATCAATTTCTTATTCATTTGAGAGGGAAAGAAAGAGGTACTGAGACTAGACAAAAACCAGAGACCCACAGTGCCTCCATGTCTGTTCTGTCTGGGGTTCAAGACTGCACAGAACAACCCCAGCACATCAGGCTAGACATAAACACAAAGACTTACCTGGCTTTTTAGGTCTTATCCTAAGCAGAAACAGTTTGATTTGAGGCTTTTCCTGCCATCACTTAATCCTCAAGTCCCTTGTTTTTCCCTGTGTTTAGACCGTTTCCTGCTGCACACACTTATTGGTAGGCTACATGAAGAACTTACAATGCCCCATTCCTAGAAGTGTTCAAAGCCACACTTGACGGGGCTTTGACCAACATGATCTAGTGAAAGAGCATGTAGCTCAAAGCCAACAGCAGGGGGACTTGCTCCAGATGGTCTTTAAAGATCCCTTCCAACTCAAAACGTGTGATTGTGAAAATACTGCATTCAGTTTTAGACTCTAAGGTACAGGAAATTGAGGTGAGTTCACTGGAAAACCATCAGAGTGGTCAGGGCCTGTGAGAATATGCTGTGGACAAGAGCTTGTTCAGCCTGAAAAAGTCACAGATTTGGGAACACCTAATAGGAGCCCTCACCTAACAGTGCTGTGGGGAGGTGAGCAAGATGAAGCCTTGTTCTTCCCAATGGTGCTTGGTGAGATGAGAAGAGATAACAGGCACAAACTGGGACAGACTGGACATATCAAAGAATTTTTTCCACACGAGGACAGTCAGGCAGAGAAGTAGGCTGTCCAGGGAGGTTTTGCCATCTCTGGCCTTAGAGGTGAGAACACTGAGCAACCTGGTCTGACTTCAATGAGCAGGAGGTTGGACTGGAGACTTATTGAGGTCCTTTGCAGCCTGAATTATGCTGTGTGTTTATTATCTGTGTCTCTGTTATTCACCTTGGTCTCCCTTTATAATTAACAACATTTCTAGGAAGTTATTACTTTGACCTATTTATTATGAGTATTTATTTTAAGTGAGAGGAATGGTGCTATACAACTGTTTCTTCACTATAAAGATAGTCCAGACAGCTAACTCAGATCTAATTATCAAGATGCTAAGTGTCCAAAACTAGGTCACGGGGATCCCATCTGGGTGTACATGCTCCCTGAAGGGCCCAGTTAGATTCCAAGGAGGGAAGGAGTTATTTCTGTACAGCATTATAGCAGTTCAAACACTTGCTCCAAAAGAAAGATATCTGAAATCTGGACTGCATTCCTCATGTTCTTATATTTTGATCCAAGACCTCTTTGATACCAAACTAATAAATGTGTAGAGCATGGAATTTTCCATATCTCTGTTAATTCTGTCTAATTTTTTTCCCTTTTCTATCTCTGGCCCCTTACACCATACATGAGGCTACGCCCTCTGCTCCTCTCTTCCATGGATGCATGGCTTCTTCCTGAACCAACCACAGGGCCAGCTCTGTTCCTCAGAAAATGGTATGGCTGCTGCTAAATCTAGCTTCTGTTGGCACTACAAAAATTATAAATAGCTGATTTAGGTGCTTCTACTGGGACTTTGATTTATGGCAAAGGGACACAGTCTGATTTTTAAATTGAATTGTTTAAAAATATCTTTCTTTATGTAGTTTGTCAATGGGCTAAAGAAATAATGTTCATGCTACCACAGCATCTTGTCCTTTTTACCAGTGTAACAGTAACTCAGCATAAACTCTTTAATACATTTCATAGCTGTATATATAGACATAAAAAACAGTGGCATGTTTATTTATGTTACTAATAATGTGTTTGCAACAAACAATACAATTAAGTACATCAATAAATTATCATAGGGATAACACTGTTGATTTTTCCCCTGAAAACACTATTCAGGTTATTTGTATGAAGAAGGTCATTAGTTTTCCATCCATTTCAATGTATGGATCTACTATACAAGAGAAAAATATCCCAAAGTTAAGCTTGGTAGCAGTACCCTTGCCACCGTTGCCTATTTTTATTACAAAGAGTCCACAATTCCATGGGCTGTCAATACCACTCTGATTTCTAGGCTTCTCAAAACCATACCTTTAACTTAATTATACCTGTGTTTTTTCATGCCTTTTTAGTGTTCTGTGCTTTATGACCTTTGATTTCTCATGTATATTCATTATACCAAGGCACTTTGTGTTGCTTTTCTTCTATCGCTTTGCACGTTATTACCGTTTTCCTTTGTGATCCAAGCAACATCATCTTTGCTCGTAATAATTCAAAGCAAGAATGTGATACTGCATTTGAAAATGTACATCTTCCTGACACAAGTCCTCCTTCTATGTGGTTTATTTTGTCTTCAAACATTAGCACCCTGAGGCACATGTGTGACTGAACCTCGGGAATGTGTACTTCCTTTTGAAGTTTGTTTGCATTGCTGATTCACAACAGGGTGCAAGTCAGATTCCTGAGCACAGAAATAAGGACTGGCTACCATTGTTTTATTTTGGCATCTCACTAACAGACATGTCCATTTTGTTTCCATAACTATTGGAAACTGTAGACTTCACACATATTGATAGATTTATTTTGTACTAATCTATTGTAGAAAACTCTAACTTAGGCTAATCTTTTTTATTATTCTTACTTGACAACATTAATGCTGCTGCAAGGTCTTCATTGGGACATCTGCTGTACACAGGAATCTTTCTGTGCTAACATACTTCAGTTATTTGCCTGAAGGCCACTGCAGAAGAGTCACATTTTCTCTGTAGGAACTGTAGTTATCACTCAGTAAAATTAATTACCATTATATCACCAGAATTTTTCTTTCAAATATTGGCTCTTGACCATGAGTGGCCTAGGACAGATCTTGATAGCCTAGGTTTACTTTTTTCATGCTGGTGTTGTTATGATTATCCATTTAGGATTAAAAGACTTCTCTTCCTCCTTTGTATTTTTCTTACAACTGTGGTAGGTTAAATAACTGAATGTATTTCCAGTAGACATTCGCAGAAAAAAACCTCAAGACTTACAGGTCAGTCTTCTGTTGTCTTTATTTATGATTTTTACTGAAGCCAGTACAATTATTTATTTTAAGCAGTCTCTAGATATGGAACTATGCAGGTTCTCTTTCCATTAAATTGAACTAGTCAGTACTTTTTTGTGAATATATGCTGAACAATCACCTACTTGAATGATGGCAATTAGAATAAGTGCTATTAAAATGTGCTTTCATACAAGCCTTCTATTTTTTTCATTAAAGGCCTGATTGTTAAAACTGATATTCATGTCTTTATTTATTAAAGGAAGTATTGCTCAAATATGCAAGCAATTATGCCTATGCCTCACATGTAAGAAATATGCTATGATAAAATAGAAAGTAACCCTTGATTAAGACACTGTCACTTGAATGCCTGTGACTATTTCAGAAAGAAAAGATGTTTAGAAACATAGATTTCAGACTTGCTAAAGACTTGATAAACAGTAAATTGGAATGACTAGCTGGATTTTTTTGTGTGTCCATGAAGAATAAAAAGTTTTCATTTTTTTAGAAAAACAAATGCTGGTGACTGTGTTTGCCACTTAATATTCCATTTTGTGTTTTGATGATGTCTAAATAAAAAAAAATTATGGTTATTTGAGAATATGCAACCATTTTTTGCCCTATTTGTAATGCCTTTCTACTTTGCTAGGCGTTACTCTTTTTGTAATTATGTTACTGCTGTCAGTAACGGTAATATGCATTTTGAGTATTACATATTTCAAATGGGGTTTGGAGTCTCAAAATCCATGTACAGTCCTTTGTACAGCCTGAATATGAAGACAAAAAATGAGAATTAAGATTTCCGTAGTTCTTATTACACGAAATATCTTCATTAGTCTGATCAACCACGGTATAACCTATAAGGAAGTTTTCAATATAATAAATATAAATTATGTAACATATAATAATTAGATACTCATATGCTTTGGGAAAAATAATCTCTGGTTCAGTTCTGCTTATTTCACTAGCATAATGAAAGGATGAATTTTACCCTGCATGTAGTCTCAGGGGGAAAAAGGAAAGGAAAGGAAAGGGAAGGGAAGGAAAGGAAAAGAAAGGAAAAGGAAGGAAAGGAAAGGAAAGGGAAGGGAAGGAAAGGAAAAGAAAGGAAAAGGAAGGAAAGGAAAGGAAAGGGAAGGGAAGGAAAGGAAAAGAAAGGAAAAGGAAGGAAAGGAAAGGAAAGGGAAGGGAAGGAAAGGAAAAGAAAGGAAAAGGAAGGAAAGGAAAGGAAAGGAAAGAAAAGAAAAGAAAAGAACCAAAAGCCTCTCTGAAGAACAGAGAAAAATATACTAAATATTTTCAAGCTCCTTTTCTTTCTGTGTTTGTACAGCTGATGTATTGAGGCAACTCAACTGGAGATGTAAGCACAATAGGCAGCCACTCTAATAATTGTACCAGATGTCTAAAAGCTTCTCCTCAAAGTTTTGTTAAGAATTTTTTTTCCTGTCTCTGAAAGATCCTAAGGCTTTCTCAATAGGAAGCAGTGCCTCTTTACTTATGAAGGAAATTGATGCCTTAATCTTAGCTTTTGTTGCTGTTTAGCTGCTCTCTTTTACAGTAGAAGCCAAAAACATAGTTTCAACATCTCATGGGTAGATAATTCTCTCCTTAAATTATACCAGAAGAAGTAGATATTTCAGACAAAATATATTTTTTTTAATAGCAAACCAGGAGGAATAGCAGCTTTTTTTATGAATCCTTGTAGTTTTCATTCAAATAGAAGATAAGAAATCTCCTTAACTAAATTTTAATTTAAAATTATGGAATTCAGTTTGAATCAACTTTCAGATTGTAGTTGTCAGCTATCAAATAATTACTCATGTCCTCGTTGCCACTTTATGGCTGTGGCAGACTTACGTAAGGTAGACCACTGTTCCCTTTCTCAGGCTTTCTAAATACTGTATAGAAGGAACCTCAAAGCAATCTGAGGTCTGAAAGAATACTGTTTTCTTAAAATATGTGATTAGACTCTGATACAACTCTTTAATGCGCTTTGGATAATGGAATTTTCCTGTCCCTAAGTTTCCTTTCCTTTCAGTCCTGAGGGCAGTTCCCTTCTGAGTAGTCCTTCTGTCCTGCCATGACACAGCCCCCATCAGTACATCTCATGCCACCCACTCGTGCTGGGCAGTGCCTGGAGATATTTGAGGAACTAAGGACACATTTCTGCTTAACAGTGAAACAGAGCAATTTACTAAGGTAACTCTGTAAGAGTTGTCTTCGAAAAGTTCGTGATGTTTTGCCTTTCAAGCCAAATAACTACTTTTTTTTTCTTTTTTTGCTAGAAAGCTTAAACAACCATGAAGACATGCAAATACTTGTGTAATCTTTCTTCCTTTTTAAATAGCTTTGGTTTTACCGTGAACATCTTTAATTTTTTACTTTTAAACCAGCATCGCAATTTGTTTTTCCTTTTCTTTATTGATTTACTATCTTGTGAAAGCTCCAAGTTTCAGCTGCTGTGTGACAGAGACCAGAAAAAAGTCACAAACTCATGGAAAATAAGGTGGGGACTGACTCCAAAGAACTGCATATAGCAGTGTTTTTTCCCATTGTTAATTATTTCCAGCAGAGGTAATCACACTGATGCTGGTGGACTACTCAGAGTAAGATATTTTTTAATATAAGCAAGAGGATCATAGTCTGCCTGCCTAAAAAATACTGCACAAGGAACGAGACTGAATCCACGAAGACTGCACAATCAAAGTCTAATTTTCACACGTTAATGTATTACCATATGTGAGAAAGTGAGGTGCTGAAAAGCTGGAAAGAACATCCTAGTCTAGTGGGAAAGCTACTGCAGGAAGGATATAGTGGGAAGGTCTTTTCTCACTGATATTAGTATAAATGAACAAAGTGGCTTAGGCTAATCTTTAGCAAACAGGAACAGTGAAATAGTAAAAAAACCAACCAAAGGAGAGGCTCTGTTTTTAGAAATCCTGAGCACCTAGGAGTGCTTACTAGCCATAGCTGTGCTAGCAATTTAAAAATACTTGAGAGAGTCCTCAGGCACTTTAATTTAATGCTTTGTATCATTAAACCACAAGTATGATCCCGAGGAGAAGTCTGGGCTTTGCCCAGCTTTCTAACAGTTCCTAGGCATGGTTTAGGTAACAGCATGGGTAAGGGACCTTTCCCAACAGGCAATTTGGGTCAGGCCACCCTGTTCTGGACAGCCTAGTCACATAGCTGTGGGGGTAAGGGCTGCTCCATGCCAATTGCCTTTAGTGCCAGGGAACATTCCTTGGTACGTTTGATTTCTCAATATAGCCCTGCCAGCTAATGTGGAAATTTCCAGGTGCTTGATAATTTAAAAGGTTTGATTGCTTAAGTTGAATGTATGGATTTAGGGCCTAATTATAGACCTATTTTAAAAAATAAATTGGCCTGAATAACTGGATGAGTACAGGGCAAAGAGTACTTCCTTAATGCAGGAGGAAACTTGATGACTAGGAGACATGCCAGATGCCACTTGCCAGCTGGATCACTCCTCCTGAGCACTGTATTGGCTTTCCCCTCCTCTGGCTGCTCAGTAAATGCCCAGAAATGCTCCTTCCATTGCCCATTTGTTATAATTTAGGCACACAAAAAGTCTTAGGTAATCATCAGCAAATAGTTATGAATAAAACAGCAACGCTAATGATTCGACTAGGTTTGCTTATACTCATCACCTTCTTTGTTACAGCAAGTCATGTCTAAAAACTAATTGATAAACTAACAATTTTCAGGCTGCAAATATGTAAAATATAGCCTCATGTTAGATGCTCAAAGTGGGATAAAAAAGACACTGCACAGACTTCAGTCTTTGAAGTGCACAGCTTCTTTTGGCTTCAATGAACCATGAAAATATCAAAGGGATAACTTACAACTCAGTATTTTGATGTTCATCAGTCCTCAGATTGCTTTAGTAAGAAAAACAGTGGCATCAGTATTGTACAGCATTGCATTACATGCTTCAACATTCTTTTTTCTGTTGGTATGACTGTCTCAAATCATTAATTCTGTTAAAGAACACAGAATCTTCGGTGGTCCTTGTGAGGTGATGATCCTTTGAAAACTCAAAGTGGAAAAATTTTCAGGGAAAGTGAAAAAATCAGCCTATTTCATATGAAAATGACACTTGAGTGTATCCTTCCTTTTGAACCTATTTATTCTTTCAAGGTATTCTTGAAGACGAGATGGAAAATTTAAAGGACAATTATGTTGCCCTTTATATTGTACATAAATTTATGAGAAATGAAATTCATTGACCCAAATATAAATTGGTACTTAATTTTATAATATATTGAATTGTTTTTCTTACTCAAATGTTCCATCTGTAAAAACAAAAAAAGCCCTGTTAAGAATCTTTTATATGAGAAAGTATTTCACAATCAACTTTTGGTACTGAAATTATCTGAAGAATAATTATAAGCATTCCATCTTTCCCCCAGGCCTTAATTTACTCTGTCCCTAAATAATTCTCAGTTAATGCTTGTAGTGATTTCAATTGCTTTAACTTGCTAATATTTGTGTTTACAGACTGGTGGCTAATATAATTTGTCAGTTTACAATAGTAAGTTTCTTCCTGTTGCTGTTGTTGATCTCAAATTCTTTAGGCCAAATCCAATAACTCTTTTCTTTTCCCATATCCTATATATCTTATTTCATAACCAAATTATTAGCATATCTAAAAAGATGGTGGAACTCTTCTGTAGTTGTGATATTGTGAAAATTTTATCTTCTTATTAAACCATTTTTTCAGTAGTCTTTTTAAAGAAGCTACCGTATATCCCTGAGTACTTCTAAAGTGATACACTGAAGAGATTTCCTTCTTTATCTATATAGTACATTTTTCAGCTTCCAGCACCTAATTTTATCATTCAAGTATTTTGAGATTCCTAATTTTTCATCAAAACCCAAGGCTATTTTACAGAATGTCAAAATGTGCCTTTCGCCCTGCCCCAGATTTTATAAAGTCGATACATCTAATAGTATTTTTCACATTTTTCTTGAGTAGCGGATGAATATAAAATATTTGATCCCCTAGGAATAGCTTTATTTTAAATCTCCTATTGATGTTGCCTTCTCATTTCCTTTGATTTTGGGACTGTGTAATGAAGATGGCATTAATGATAGAGATGCCAAGATAATCTTTCAAATTAATCTCATCATGCTTTCTCCAAAGTTGTTATGTCTAACTGTTCATCTGTTCCACTGAGATATCTTCAGACTACTAAACCCAGCTTGTTAAGTCTTTTTATTATCTTTTGCATTTATAAGTTATCAAGAGATTTACCAGTATGTCATTTTGCTGTTCCTAAGAAGTCTAATTTCCTCTTGTTCATTTAAAAAAATATTTCTGCCATATTAGTAAAGCTGTTTGCTTATGAGATAACTAGGAAGCTTACTCAAACATTCCCTCAATTTTTCTGTAAGTGTATTCTTTGAAATAAAAAGATATCCATTTTCATTCTCCATCAGATCTTTTCCACTTCAGTGACAGTATCTTCTACATTTCCCTCTGGCCCATTCCATCTCTTTCAGAGCTATACAGACAGTGCTTCTACCGGCAGCTCTTCACTGTTTTGGAGGTCTGAAAAAGAGAAGGAAGCAGTCCACGTAAGTAGGGTGAAGAGTGTGGCTAGAGATCAACTGCTGATTATTTTTTTGAAAAAAAAACAAAAAAAAAATTAGGGGTATCAAATAAAGGTGGTGAGGGTCAGATTAAAAACAAACAAACAAACAAGCAAACAAATAAAAACCAAAACAAACAGAAAAGGAGAAACTTCTTCCCACAATTTAGAAGTTTTGGCCATGTGGCACTGGAATATTGAAATGTCACAAAAGTTCAAAAAGCAATGAACAAATGTATTGAAGAAAATTCTATGAGGACTGTTAGATACAAAGACCATGCATACAGTTTGCAAGCTACAGGTTGGGCAATTATTCTGTGATGTGTCCTATGTACTTGTCTTGTTCTTATTCCCTTCTCTTAGCATCTGACAGATTTTGGGAGCAAGATCAAAGTAGTCAACTCCCCTTACAAGTATTCTGACAGACTAAGTGGCCACCAGCTGACATCATAACTTTTCAAAGCATCTTCTGAACCCATCATTTTGAATATGTAAAGCATATCTATAAATTCTACATATCTGATATGGAAAAAAAGTCAATATGAATAATGCAAGCTACAGATATCCCTCAAATATTAAATGCTTGGGAGGTAGATGCTATTAGGCTAGTGTAATTACTATCCATAGTTTTTACTTCTCATTGATATTTAATTGCAACCCAGTCAGATTCCAGGAAGGAATATTATAGTACCAAATGCAAGATTATTATACACCAAGTGCAAAATGTTGCACCTGGATCAGGACAACCTCTGGTATCAGTACAGGCTGAGAATTGAACACACTGAGAACACTCCTGCCAAGAAGGGCTTGGGGTGCTGGTGGGTGAGAGGCTGGACATGACCCAGCCATGGGCACTCACAGCCCAGAGAGCCAAACGTGTCCTGGGCTGCATCCAAAGCAGAGGAGCAGCAGGGACAGGGAGGGGATTCTGCCCCCTGCTCTGCTCTGCTCTGGTGAGACCCCACCTGCAGAGCGGCATCTGCTCTGGGGTCCCAGCTCAGGAAGGACATGGAACTGTTGGAGCGAGTCCAGAGGAGGGCCACCAGCATGATTAGAGGGATGGAACACCTTTCCTGTAAAGAAAGGCTGAGAGAATTGGGGTTATTCAGCTTGGAGTAAAGAAGGCACTGGGGATACCTTATGGCAGCCTTCCAGTGCCTAAAGGGGGCCTAAAAGAAGGCCAGAGAGCATCTACTTAGAAGGGCATGCAGTGACAGAACAAGGGAGAATGGCTTCAAAATGAAAGAGGGAAGGTTTAGATTAGGTATTTGGAAGAAATTCTTCACTGTGAGAGGTTTGAGGCACTGGAACAGGTTGCCCAGCAAAGCTGTGGGCACCCCATCTGGGGAAGTGTTCAAGGCCAGGCTGGATGGAGCTCTGAGCAATCTGGTCTAGTGGAAGGTGTCCCTGCCCATGGCAAGAGGGTTGGAACTATGTTATCTTTAAGGTCACTTCAACCAACACCATTCTATGTTTCTATGATACTTTATTATTAAAAAAAATTCAGGGAAAACCCAATTTTCCAACAGAGTCAGACAATGGCTAGAAAAGAGACTCTGACAGCTCAAGTCCTGGATGTTCTCAGTATTCTTGATCTCTTGCTCTGCCTTCTCTAGAGTTTAGCGTTTGCTTCATTTATAAAATATGTGTGGAAATGGTGTTAAGATTTTCATGGAAGTCCATCCTAGAATAGAAATGAGGCAAGATCTGTGTGAGAGATATTTTCATTTACTAGATTACTAGATCTGGGAGAAAGGCAGGCATAACTGGTTTCTTTTTTCAGGATATTCTTTCTCTCTGCACATTTTTCCTCCTTTATCAAATAGCTGCATAATTTAAAATCCCCATTATTTGTCTGGGCATTTTTCTTATAATAATAGCACATTGTTAATAGCTATAGTTGTGGACCTATACTGTATTTCGCTCATCTGCTGTGCCTTTGTTGTCAGCATGTTTCTGTTTCACTTACTAATGTTTTGTTTCTGTGAAAATTTAAACCAGTCTGTCTGTTTTTAAACTTGGAGAACTTTAAAAATATTATTTCAAAAAGATAATGTTGTCAATTAAAAACATGAATTGCTACTGTGATTATCTTAATTTCTTATGAAGGTGCTGTGTGGGTTTACTGAGCAGAGTGGGGAGAAGGAAAATAATTAGACAGAAAAAATACAAAATGTTGGTTCAGTTGCTTTAACTTTCAGTTGCTATTTCAAAGGCCTTCTGGTTTCTCAGATAGATGCCTTCGGACATCTCAAAAAGCTGAGGTGTCTCCTAGGTTTGGCCAGCCCTATAAGGATGTCTTGATTATCCTAGGGAATTTCAGATGACCCTCACCTAGAGCCTCAAACGATGGGAAAAGGGTGGGAGTGCTTGTTTGCTTGTTTGTTTGTCTGTTTTTAATCTAGCATTTCCAGTTGATTTGGTAACTTGTGTAGCACAACTAAGCAAAGGGAGACAATGAAAGGAAATAATTGCAGTCATCCAGCCTTACTTTCCCAGGAACTGGGGCAAATCTAATCACTGCCACAAGTTATTTCACGGCTATGCTTTTTTAAAATCCAGTAGTCTGTGTTCTGATTCATGGGATAGCAACTCTATTCCAGAAAATAATATTTTTTTAAAAAAGTTTTGGGCAATATAGCAGTTTGAAGACACCTGAGTTCATTTTATTGGGATTTATGAATCCTTTTTTTAAAGCTGCTTCCTTAATTTGAGCATATGAAAGCAGTTAAGGACATGCAAAGTATCTGGCCCTCACAGTTCAAAGATGTTTAGTTTAGCCTTGCTTCTTTTAAACATAGGAAGTTATACTATTCTAGTACTGTTAGTGCAAAAGGCAGTATTATTTTATTCTAGACTTATTTTAAAAGAAATTATTATGACTCACTGAATCAATTATTCATACTTTGCTGAAGTGACAACATGTTATTGTACTAAGATACTGGAAAATATAAAACTGTATTTGTTCCTTAGCTTTGGACACAATGTTATTTTTAAAAAATCAGATACTAATGTGTACTTTGGCACAACATCTTCAGCATTTGTGCCTCCCTCTGATAAAGTGCAAGGCAAGACCTTTCATCCAGCCTCTGTACAGACAAAGATACTGCTTCAGGAGAGTGCCAGACAATGTAGTAGCTCTCTGAGGTAGCCAGGGAAAACACAGTTTCCCTCACAGTTAGCTGGTAGAGTAACCTTGTTTTTATCATCCTTCCTTTCTAAGTAACCAGTTCTGCTCTCATTCAGGTGAATGAGTGTTTTTGCAGGAAATCTGCTTTTGTTCCATAGAAACTTACGGGAAGGAAGTTGTCCTTCAGGAAGAGTTCATTCCTGTGCATTTATGAATTTTCTATAGCAAGGTTTACAGAAACAGCAATTTCACTACATTAACCTGCAATCCAGAAGTAACCTTAAACTCTCATTGCTGTCAGCTACATGTGTTTATTTGTCTTTAAATCACAGCAGACAGTTAAGATCCTCCTGTGGCCTCAGTAAACTAACTATATGTGTTTTCATAAAACACCAAACAACTTATACTTATGTCTTTTTGTATCCATTGCCACCCTCTCACCGGTGCTGAGGGGATGCACATCAGATGCTGCTTTTGTTTTGCACTTATAATAGAAAATCAGTTAGTTTGTATCATTGACTATGTGTTACTATGAAAGAAGATTAGATTGTACCTTGAACTTTGAAGTAAAAAGAAGAGGAAATTGTGGCAGGTTTTAGAGTCTACAAGAGATATCGAATCGTAAAGAGACTGTTCAAAAGTCACAATCAATCATTACACTCATTCTTGCATGCTTCATTTTGTGAAAACAGCAGAGAGTTGTTTAAGAGCTGCAGCTTTTCCTGGTTATCGTGGACATCAATAAGTCACAGTTTGGAGGCAGGTACTCCAAATCTTGAACTCTGCATGACATTCAATACAAAGTCAACATACTGTTGTTTATTTTTCTGGAGAACCAAGTTGGAGCACTTGTCTATGAATATTCCAGCTGTGGTGTACATAGTGCACATATTTAAGACATATTGTAGTTAGCAATGTCCATGGGGATTGTGTTTGTGTCCTGAATATTGACAGATTTCTGTGCTGAAAATATGAAGAATGAAAGAAGCCTAATCACCACACAGTGGTTTGGTTTTTTCCCTATTCATGCTGTTGGGAAGTAAGCCAGTCACTAACTACTGGGGCCATCGATGGACTGACTCATTGCCACTTTTGCCTTAGTAATTTGTTTTTGTATAGACAGTATTTTTCTCCTGATAGAGGTATTTAATCGAAGTTTTTCAGGTTTAAGAGCTTTTATAGCCAGGCTGTAAGATGATGATCACATAAATCATTTCTAATGGGGTTTACAAATAGAGGCACTAAATAGAATTATGTGTTTTTAGTGGCAACTGTACTACTAGTGAAATGAATTAGCAACTTGATCTATTGGATATATTAATTTGCCAGCCATATTTGGACAAAATAGCCTCTTTATCTTGAAAAATAGAGGGTACTGGCAGTGATTTCCCGAATTGCTTCACTATTATTTTCTCTGACATACGAACCACTACACTTTTCAGTAATATATGTTAGGTATAATGTTCAGAAATAGAAGAGTAACAAGTTACAGCAAAGATCTATATACTGCTTTATCCTTTGTTAAATCTGAACTTTGTACCCTGGTGATAAGTAGCCTTCTCAGAATTAGAAGAGGTTAATTCTGTGACAGATTCCTAAATTCCCATGACAAAAATAATTCCTATTTAAGAAGTATCTTTCTTTCAGGAGAAAAAAAAAAAAAAAAGAAAAAAGCCTGAAAAGCTGTATTTTTTTTCCCGTATTAGCTCTGGTCATATGGACATCTGGTTCAGATGGAGTTAAGGGTCTTCTAGTTCACTTAGACATTTGTTGCTAGAAATATTCATGCCTTGGTATGATTCCAATTTTTTTGTGTCCATTGGCTTCTTTTGCTAAAAAATATATGAGGAGTTTATATGAGAGGAACTGTCCTCCATCTGAGTGCTTTCTCAGAGTTATGACTGTGTCTCCAAAAACTGCTGAAGGAGGAAGAAAATTGAAGTTGTATAAAAGCATTATGACTAGACTGAGTCAGAGAAAAAAACCCCACAAACATTTAGACCAGCATCTTCTCCATGACACCAATCCACAATTACACATTTGACAGTGATTTTACACCGAGTTCCTCAGTGTTTCATTAATCCTTGTCTAAAGTTAGCAGAGAAGCCCTTCTTATAGCCAACAGAGAAAACAGAATTAATGTTTTACAGTTGAAACAGATTCTCCATCCTGGGAGAGATCCAAAATTTGACTGGGCAAGGCCTGAGCAACCTGACCTTACTGGGCTTGCTTTGTGCAGAATTGGCCTAGCTGACCTTCGCAGGTCCTATATAAGCTACGTGATTCTGTGACTCTGATTGTTGTGTTTAGCATCCATGAATCGACTGCCAGTACCTGGCATCTCTTCAGTTATACAATGAGAATGTTAAAACACGTATTCAGCATCTTTTTGAAGGCAACCAATATAACTGGATGCTCATATATGAGCTCGACACCCCACCTCCCATTACAGTCCATGGAAATCAAACCAATAGAGTCAGTAGTTACATCAAATTTTAAGAATCTAGACCCACAAACCAGGTTCTCCACAAACTTAGTAATGATTTATTGCATTTAAATTACAGCTTAGGTCACCCCTGCCAATTTGGTGCAATACAACTTATGCAGTTTATATGGGTCACATACATTTTATGCAGAACTGGGAATTTACTGCTGGTCTAATTAATGTCTTGATAGTCTAATCAAAGAATTTTTATTAGTCGGAAAATAATGATACTATCAATTATGATTCCAATTATCCAAACATTATGGCTCATACCTATAATCATAGAGTGAAAATCAAAATACTCAAACTTTAGAGTAATTGTCCCTTTCTCTGGTACTATGCTCACCCTTCCGGTGTCACTCTGGTGACACAGGCATCCTGTCCTAAAGTTGATGGCTTCTGTCTAGGGGGTCTGGGCATGTCACGGCAAGACATCCACGGAAGAGGTGTGACGTGAAGGGTTTCTCACTTCTCTTTACTGAAAATATGATGTTGGTGTTGATGGTTTCCTCCTCCTCACTCTTGGGTCTTCTTAGTGTCATTATTATGTACTTCCTAACACAATTTGCTTGCTCCTTATTCATTGGTTCATAATTCCATTTTACAGCAAAATCTACTGTGTACAGCACATTTTAACATATATCAGATACCTGTTTTTTCCTCTTTTTGTCAGCCCTAAATTGTTTTACCCATCTGCCAAGGCTGTATTCCTTTGGCAGCTGGTAACTGGGTGCTCCCAAGGTGTTTACAACCGGGGGCCTCTGTTATTAACCTGTGTCTCCTCCACTGTTAAGGCTCCAGTTATCATCCTATGTCTGTACATCTCTACCCCGTATTTTTATTCTAGCATCATCATAGATCACTAGAGAAAGAAAAACTACATGTTGTATTTACTACTTATAAAATATATATTGCAATAAGCCTTCTACCATTCAGCTGTACAAAGCTAAGCAAAGGCTGAAACAAATCAGGTGACCGTCAGCCGGTTATCAGACAACAGCTGTTACAGCTAAACAAACTAACCTCAACCTTCAGGCAGGTCAAGACAAGACCAGATGAATCCTGATATATCTTAATAATTGTGTTATCAACTTAAAACCCACAGAGCCTGCAGCCTGCTGCTCGAATTGGTACTGTACGTGCTGGGCTGTAAGGCTGAAGAATCTGGACAGAGAGCTCAGCTCACTCTGTAAGAGATGCCTCCATCTGAGGCACCCAGTCCTTCCTACAATGTCCTGAAAGGGTTTTGAATCCTGGCAATGCATTCCTTGATCTTCAAGGAGAGTGAATTATTAACATTTACTTTACCTAGTTCTGATAGTGCTAAGATCAAATAATGTTTCTAAAAGTCATCCTGAAAGACACATGCTTGGCGAAATGCAAATACCATGGTCTTATCTCAGAGGCTTTACCTCAGCAAAAGCTCATACATCAGAACAACTGGTATATTCCACATTTGCAACCAAGTTTTCTATCACTCGTAAGTCTGATGTCCCAATGAGCCAAACAAATACACACTTCCTTCATGACTGGGACATCCGTCACAGAGTGAAAGTAGTTGAGACCAGCACATCCACATCCAAGTGAACATTTGTGTGCTGAGTTGAACAACATTCTGTGTTACTTGTTGACACCTGAGTTGAAGCCCTTTCCCTGTAGCACTTCCTGACTTCTAACTACAGCTGCTACATGCAGATTCACTTTTACTGGGATTCTGGCACAATTCCAGTTGGAAATACCAGAAAAAAGATGCTGTAGAAGACTATAGCCCATTCCACTCACAAGTCCTGGCTTTGTTTCTACTGAAACATGGTATGTTAAATATCAAAAGCTAGGGAATTTGGTATAATGCATGTCTGAGTATGTCCCTCAAATGGAGTTGGGATATGGTCAAGGGAAACTGGACCTAGGAAAGCAGTTGTAGATCTCTAAGTATTGTGAGCAAAGGACTATTTCTCAGTTCTAGCCAAACTCTCTCAAAGTATCAGCCAGCATCTTAGGCAATATGGTTTCTCCCATTTGTTGGTTTCCAAGTTTCCAAAGGTTTTTGCAAATTATTTTTCACCTGTTTCTCCTTGTCTGGTGCCTACTCCTCTTTCTGAGACTCAATATTGCCTGCAGATTTTACAGAGGCTTCCATTTTCAGTTCTCACCATCTTAATAGCAGTATTGTCAGCACACAATCCAGCACTTCTGGAAGATCTCACCAAAGAGCTTTCCAAACTCCATGGATATAAGCTCACTTAATTGTTTCTCAATGTACTTATAGACTTACGGCTGGAACATGCCATGGTCCTGATCCCCAGGAACTTGTTCTCTTTTCTGAGATATGTACCTGGTTTATGTTTTTTTTATTTCTGCTTTGGCTGCATTGCAGAACTAGCATGGTGGTTGATGCCCACAAGGTTTTAATCTCCGAGAGAATAGGGCTGGCATGCGAACATATTTCCAGAAGTACAGGAGACTTATCTCCTATTCAAACTCTTGAATATCCTTTCCCTCTTTCATCTTTTCTCCCTTATCATGTGGTGAGAAAAATTAGCCCTTAAATGTCCTTTTCCTCAACTTTCCAGGTAGAAAGGGCTAATCAAATGAGATACCCAAATAAAATAAAATAAAATAAAATAAAATAAAACAAAATAAAATCTAATAAAATAAAACAAAATAAAATCTAATAAAATAAAATGAAATGAAATAAAAATAGTTCCAACACTGAGATAAAGTACCTTCTGCTATTTTTTTGAGAACCGTACCCTTATTAAAAATACATTGTGCACCTATGGGTCACCTGTCATTTCCCTCATCTCATGCACTTCTTTTTTATACCTGAATTAGTTTAGGAGCTCCTTGCTCATCCATGCAGGATTCCTGCTGCCTTTGATGTCTTACTAGTTGGGATGGAGCTTTCTAAAGCTTGAAGGAGGTGATATTTGAATATAAATCAGCTCTCCTATAATGTTCCTCTATCTAGGGTCATATAATAATTTTATGGGATTATTCCAAGAAGTTGTGTGAAGAAATTGGAGTCTGAGCTCCCAAAATGCAGGCTTGTAGTCCTGATTTTTGCCCCGCTTCCTCCTCTCTGGATATTCTTCCCTCTGTATGCTTCTGGATCCTGTTACCTCAGTGATCATATGGCCACTGTAGCCAAGGCTGCTCCAACTTTCATACCCCTGACCAATTATTCCTTGTTTGTAACTATCAAGTCCAGGAAAGCACCTTTCATTGTTGGTTCCTCGAGGAGGCTGAGAGAGTTGGGCACAGAGAAGAGAGGCTGAGTGGAATCCCATCCATGTGTATAAATACCTGGAGGGAGGGAACGAAGAAAAGGTGGCCACACATTTTTCAGTGGTGCCCAGTGACAGGACCAGGAGCATGTATCTTAGAATGAGATGAATTGCGTCACGAAAGTGCATTTTTTTCTCCACTCACTATAAAAAAATACCCAGATATTTGGATCCAACGCAGTCACCTGTGACACAAACATCAAAACTTAGGTGAGCTAACTGCTCTATAGTAAAATAAATCGGAGCAACACAGCTGAAAAATATTTCAAGATAAATGTTCCTCCTTTTGATTAACTGAACTCACATAAGAATGTGCAGGATCAAACCCTTACTGAACTGCTTAGTTTAGAGCCCTTCTGCATATTACCAGCAGCATTTAAGACTTTCAAGCACAGCAGTGTTTTCTTTGCCTCCAAACTGACAGGAATGCTGAAATATCATGCCTGAAGCTACCTGCATATACCACATAATGGAACAAAAGCTAGCTTCAGTGGAAATCTCCACTGAAGATTATTTCTCAAAGTTTATTTTTCCTTTCTACCACTGGAGCCCTAGGTCAGCTGAGATGTTGATGGACACTTCCACTCCGATTCACCAAACCAGGCACTTTTTCCAGAGAGCTACATATTTTCGAAACAAGACTATGCAAAAGACCTGAGCAACTTTTATGTGTTTGCATACTACTAGCTCCTGAGAGTGACTGGATAAAATTTAGGCAACTGCCTCTGTCTGAAATAGCACTGTATATTCTGACAGAGGGACACAATGTTGTTTGACTGTTAGCATGATGGACCAGTGAAAAAGAACATTTTTCTCCATGTTCAACAAATTATCCGTTGAGCTAAGTGGTTATATTCAAATGCTACCTAAGCTTATATGGCTAGCTGATAGGTAAAATCTATGTACATCAGAAATCCACTGAAAGTCATTTGAAGAGTCATTTGAACCAAGAAACAGAATTCTTACTCAACAGGAAACTCGAGGTATGGGGCCTTAGGCAGAATTTAGGCTGAGTTAGCATTGCAGCTGGCTAAGTCTGGTTGATGATCTGGTGGTTAACAACATTTCTGTTATATTCTGCTCTATTTCTGTTTGTATTCTGACTTAGGTTCAAAGGAGACTAAGCTGGCATTACAAGGAGCCATTGTAACAGCTCAACAGCTCTGTAACCACTGCGTGGTTTTTAATGCAGTTGCATTACAAACACAGAATAAAAGGGGGGTTCGTAATAAAAGAGCTTTATAATTTATGCGGAGCTTTATTTTATGTAGAAGAAAATCAATTTGGGCATAAAGCCTGATCAAGAGATATATGGGAACATATACAATGATGAACAGACTGAAAGTTATTTAGAAAAAAACCCACTACCAGTACTGTGCAGGGCAGTGTCACAGCACGTCTGATTTGAATGATCAGCATCATTTGGATACTGAAAATATCATTTTCATTTTATAGCTTTTTCAAATAGATTTTTATATTGTGTTATAAGCATTAGGAGGAATGCCAACACTTTAAACTTACTGACCTAGCAGTAAATTATTGAGAATATATATCCAGCTTCCTTCTGTTCCTTTAGGTCAGAGATCATATTTTGCAGTTAGTACTTACAGTAACATTGGCACTACAAGAGCATGGACTTACTCACGTATCTATTGCTTAGTCTTTCCTCTTCTAGTTGTATAAGAAAATTATTTTCAGATAACATCAAGGCCTTAACTGATTAGATTTTGTTTTGCATACAGCTAATTTAATATCAAAGTAGCTTTCAGATAAATAGATTAACAAATGTTTGAATAATCTTTTTCATAAGGAATACATGCTAAAACTTTTTTCTACTTAATCATGCCTTATTGATATTACAGAAATGACAAGTATTGCCAAGATCAGAATAGAAATATCTTGTCCAAATAAGACTTCATAACAGCATTGGATTTCTTCTTGTAGCATGCATGTGTATTAACTTTTAAGGCATTAAGCCTACAGATGTCTGTACTTGCTACCATTTCCTCCATTTTTTCCCCAACAGATCTCAAGGGTTTGGGGATTGTTTTGTTGTTCTTTGTTTTCCAACTGGAGGTATTTTCTCACATATTTCCCACATTCCTTCACAGTATGGTGTATATTTACATTCTTTATTCTGTATTTCAACTTTACTGTCATTGTTTTTATCGACTCTGACTGACTTCTGCACATTCCATTCAACCTCACTTGTTAAATGAAAATTTCAAAGCCATAGGGGGATTTTTCTGGTTTGTTAAACATTGTGCATTTACATAACAGGACATGCTGGCAACTGTCAACATTAGGTTTTTAACATCAGATCTGTAGCTGAAAACACATTGAAAAGCTAGGCCATATAAGTTTTAGAAAATTCTAGATACTTCTCAGCTTTTGAGATCTGTGGTGTGTTTAGGTGGTGTCCACCATCAGTGTTCATAACATATAAACATTTAAATTATTATATTATATTAAAAGTTATAAATTCACAGGTTTTTAAGAGACAAACTAGTTTTAAAGTGAACAACTTCAAACTGGCACACACTCACGTGTTTACTCCTGTGATTCTTCTGCTTTAACTGGCTTCTCTCAAGTACACATGCCTCTTCAAATAGGTGGGACTTGGCAGAGCCTTTTTACTCAGTGTTAGACCCTCCTCTGTCACCTGTGTGAAACACCAGCAGCTTTTGCGTTCATTCTTCATTCTCAGTGTGTCACATTGTGTGGAAATACGACTTTTTAAGAAGAATCTACTCTGAGAGACAAGAACACACTGACTCAGCCTTTATTTATGGACTCTGTACCATTTCCTCTAGACTCATAGTTTACTGCACAGAACTGGCTAAGCAATCATCTTGCAGTGGCAGCTCATTATGCTCTTTTTTTCTCCTTGCAAAACCATTGAGCTGTACTGAAGAAGCTGTACTGCTGCTAGTGTGAGCATTGGCTCCCTGAACTTGTCTGAAGCCTTTTTAAAAGATGATGTTCTTTCACTTCTGTGGTGTCCTGCTTTAACTGTGCTTGTAGTCAGCAAGGGTAATTAATGTAGGTTGGAAGGGAGACAACAGAGGTGTAGGGATCTAACCATGCTGCCAGCTTAGACAAAGTACAGCTGCGCAGTGCACAGCTGTGAGGAGCTTGTCAGAATATACCTGAGCTGTTCAGAACTATCTCTGTGACTTAGTAGGAGATAGCTGTGGCTGTAAAGAGATCCACGAAGGCTGCAAAATCTGTCCTAGACCAAGGCAAATATTTGAGATGTTTCCCAACCTGAGCTCTGTGTTGCAGAAATGACTTTTAAACCTGGTCCAGACATATCTGCATGGTATTTGGATGTATCCAAAGGCCAGATTTGCAAGATTGTACACATGTATATACACACTGAACACAGATGATGACAACGTAATTGAAAATCTACATTCTGTGACAAAATCTTAAAAGTAGCCCAGTGTTCCTGCTAATGATGGCTCTGGCGTTGCCTGTGTTGCCTAAAACAGAAGAAAAGATGAAGAAAACCAAGCCAAAGTCCTGCTGTTTCTTTCTAAGAAATTCAGTCCCAGTGGTTTGCTTAAGCCAACTTCCTGCTTAACATAACTATCTAAGCCCATACAGACATTACAAATTTTGTGCAGTTTACTTAACCAGGAAGATAGAATTAAAACCAAATAGTTTATAAAAGGAGTTTGAAAACACAGACGAAAATACATACAGACAATAAATTCACAGCCTGCTTTAGGATTGGTCCATGAGAAAATTAAGTACATTTATTTAATTAGATTTATATTTGGAAAAAAACCTGTTTATTTCTCACTGACATGACCTGTATCAGAGGTTTAAAAACACATGCTAAAGATGTACAAAAATGCTATAAAACCTGAAATTTTACTTTGTTTCCCAAGTTTTGAATAGTAATGTACAGCTTTTATTTTTAAATTTTTAAATTCTTTATATGGTACAGCAAGTAAAATATTATCGTAACTGCTATATTTACTTAAAATAATACAAAATTATGTGCTATATATGCAATATAAATATTTGTATTTAAACCAATATGAGTATTTGGTTTATGTATCTTTATTAAGGTAAAATTAACTTAGTTCTGAAATCTATCTACTCCGTAAGTTCCATAAGAATTCTTAAAAATTTGAATAGGCTTATACAGGTGAAGAAATGTAAAGATAAACATTGTGCTTTCTTATTTTTCATTCATTATTTGATTGAATAATGAATGAAAAACAAGATTAAAATTGCTAACAGTCCTGCATTGCTTGCCTTTGTGCAATTAAGTTCAGACTTGTCTGAATTCAGATGCCATCCTCCAAGACAACTTTTCACAGAACTGGGCTTGCAAGAGCTGTTGTTACCAAGAAGAATCTTTTCTTGGCTCGTTTTCATGGTGGAACAAAGTTTAAACTGTTGTAAATTTGCTGAGTAACAACAATTAAGTTTCTTTTTTCCTAAAAAAAAAATCTGAAGCAATACTTCCTTTTAAATGTAAATTTGAAACTATTTTGATTACATGCTGTTTAGAGCACTATTTCTGTTTCTTTAAATACAGTTCTTTGACAAAAAACAATATTCTGCAGGATCCAGAAAGTAGTCCTAACCATTACTGTCATTGTAGGCCCCTAAGGTTTAAGAAGCTCAAAATAAAAAAGTAAATCTTTAAACTAGCATTTAAGTGTTTTAGTCGACAGCACAGTCCGCATGATTTGCTCCTCTAAGTAATAAAGTCCTAGCACTTCTGAAAGACACATTTCCTACATTCAATACATATTCTGTACAAGACAGTACAGGAGAAATATGGACTCACTGGAGAGAGTCCAACGAACGGCCACCAGGGTGATGAAGGGACTGGAGCATCTTTCCTGTGAAGAAAGTCTTCGAGATCTGGGACCCTTCAGCCTGGAGCAGAAATGGCTCAGAGAGGATCCCACCAATGTATATAAATACCTGAAGGGAAGGTGCATAGCGGATGGAGCCAGGCTCTTCTCGGCAGTGCTCGGTGACAAAACCAGGACGATGGGCCCACACAGAAACACTGGACGCTCTCTCTGAACACCAGGAATTTTTTTTTACTGTGACAGTGGCTGAGCACTGACTTAAGTTGCCCTGAGAACTTGTGGAGTCTCCATTCTTGGAGGTATTCAAAAACCCTCTGGTCCTGGGCAGCCTGCTCTAGGTATCCCTGCTTGAGTAGGGAGGTGGGCCAGGTGGCCTCCAGAGGTCCCTTCCAACCTCAACCGTTCTGTGTTTCTGTGATTTGAAGGAACCTTAGTGCTTGCCAATTGCTTTGCATTATAGAGTAATATTATGCCATAGTCGAAACCTCTGGAACCAGATAGTTAAAATAAAATATACAGATAACACTATTTTGATAATACAAAGATCTGAAAAAAAAAGGGATCTTCTTTTTTTCGCCTTTTATCAATACAATGACATGACTTCCTAACCAGTTACATAGCTTTAAAATAAAAAATAAAAAATAGATGTTTCAGAAAGAATGAAAATCAAAAGAAGCTAATTTAATTGAAAGCCTAAATTAGTCACATGGCTTGCTTTGATATAAGTCCCATAATTACACTTATAAAGTGTAAAGAAGTAAAAAGTAAAAATAAGTGAAGTAAAAAGTAAAAATAAGTAAAGTAAAAGAAGTTTGGTCTCTGTATATAAGCTAGATCATCCATCCAAAATTTGTTCCTAAATATGAAATTCCCTCTCTACATACAACTGTATTATCTCTACTATATCTGCTCCTGCCTCTACTGACTCTTTTCCCAAGTGCTATGGAATAATTTCCAATTTTCCTATTAAATACACTTTGTTTCTCAACTATTGTCCTTTCTTCCCTTGAAAGACATGAATTGCATGAGTTTAAAACTGAAGGTTACATCTTAATAAATAATTGTATCCCAACATTTGCTCAAATTCCATTTGGCAGCTCTTAACTAGTTGGAGCTTCTAGGAGAGTGTTTTGCAGAGCGGAGATACAACACTTAAAAAGCCATGGAGATCAGGTGACAACTTCCTGAGCTGAGACGTCACAGGCAACACTTCAGAAAAAGTTTACTTTGGAGATAATTGTTGCTAGTGATACGGAAGATGTTAAACTGATTACACGAATAGTCCAATTTTCGTGTCCCATGAAATCGGGAAATATAATTAAGAGATTTTCGTAACTGAAACACACTGCAATACTCCGTACAATCTTTCTTAAACTCAAGATGAGCTTTACTAATAACTGTTTCTTTTAGGAGAGAATAATTAAACACTCATTATGTATAAAGAGGAAAAAGGAGAAAATTCTGTTAGGAAAATAATATGAATCCATTTCTAACCTATATTTCTCTGCCAAATTTGTTTCCTAACTGCTGGGGCTTTTGATGTGCAACAGAGTTGTACAAGAAACAAAACAAATGCAACAAACAGAATAGGCCCAAACGTGTTTTTCTTTTCCTTTGGATAGCTTTAGTAACTGCTGCATTAGCCAGGTATGGGCTGCAAGCAAGGTCCCAGGCACGCACACAAAGTCTCACGCTTCCACCTCCTCCTCCCTTATAATCCTGCCTATCTTCACTCCCACTCCCACCTAGAAACATAACTGCAGTAATGGAGCTCGCTCTCCGCTTCTCTGCCCTCCCACGCGCCCGTACCGGCACTTCACCGCACTCCGCCAAGTCCTCGCCCGGCTCACCAGCCACGGCTGCCTGCACGCACACGCTCACGCTGCTGCTCAGGTCAGCCAGCAGCTACGGAAAGGTGATGACCTGAGCTGCAGGATAAAGTTCTGCGTGCCGGCCATCGGTGATAGCGAGAAGGCACTTCGGTGAGAGCATTTGCCTTGCAGATCAGCTATACAGCAGCACACGCGAACTCTCCTCTCCACTGCAGCCAAGAGATGCATCTACGGCTATTTGATATTGTTGCGTGCCACAGCTACACATCTGGCAGTTCGGGAACCTAGAAATGAGTCAGCCTCATCCGATACACCTTTATACACCTTTATGGGTGCGGGCGTAACTGGTTTTACTCCAGAAGGTCATAAACATTTGAACATTTAGTTTTAGGAGGAGAGAAGAGGAAAATCACAACATTTTCTTGCCACAGAACGGTGCTTTGCCTTCGCAGGAACAGCAGGCAAGCGGGCTCAGGACTCTTAATTACTTTAGGTAGATGCCTGTTCAAAATAGCTCTCCGGATGCCCAAAATGTCTTCTGTGCCATATTGTACTTCTTCTTGCCCCATGGTGATCAATAGCGATAAATATCTAGGCAAGGCCCAGGGCCTGGGACGTTACAGCCTCACAGACCACCGCTGCCGAGCGAAGAGCGGGGAAAGACGAAGAAGACGCGCTCTCGGCAGAACCGCCCCGGGTGGGGCGCGGCCGGGGCAGCGGGCGGTGGCGAAGGGCGCACACGCCCAGCCCCGGGCAGAGCGAGCGCGGCTCCCGGCGGGGCGGGGCCTGGGCCGGCTCCGCCGCTGTGG
>VWPU01003007.1:0-19144 GCA_013398955.1 Callaeas wilsoni
GTACCGGGGGGCCCGTGCCGTTCCGCTGCCCGAGCCCCCCCGCCCGGCCCGGGGCACGCGCGGCGCTGCGGGGCCCCAGCGGGGCCGGGTCATTGTCCGGCCGCTGCCGGAGCCCCTACCGCAGCCCCGAGTCCCGACCGGGAACTCTGCAGGGAGCGCGGCGGCCGCGCAGGTACCGGGCTGCCAAACCTCCAAACCCGAGCACAGTTTGCCACCAGGCCCCAGGTTTACAGCGGCGTTAAGCGTCTGTGACCCTCTCCTTAACAGGGTTACGCATTACTGAGCCCAAACAGATGTCCTGGAAACTGAAACCGCTGGTTAGGAAGCAGCAATCTTGTTCATTAGCTTCCATGATAGTCAAATCGTCCATAAACCCAGTGTTTAATGGCCAGCCAATGAATAATCAATGTCTCACTTTTCATCCGAGTGTGAAAGTGAGAATAATCTAATACGCCGTGCCCCCGGTAGCGCACCAGGCCCTAGGTTCCGTTTCTATTCAGGGCTGATTTATAACCCAATGGAAACCTGATGTAAACATATGATCAATGAGTCCCATCATTGCTAATAATAACCCCCAACCGGCACACTCCCTCATCTCCAAAGCCATCCCTTTAGGCTATTAGTTTCGTCCAGCTAATCCTCTCCACTATTCCTGCCTGCTGCTTTTACCTTGGCCATCCGTTCAGTCCGGCAGACTCAGAAGTAATTTTATACGCAGCAGAGAGCGGGTGGAATTGATTTTTCGCTCAGTGCTCAGTTCCCATCTGAATAATTATCAATTTTACTGCCTCATAAAGGGAAGAGTCAAAATTTCAAATCAATTCAAAAGAGCTTCTGAGACTACAGAAACTGTGCATGAGAATAAAGGTCAAAGTTGTCAGTGACCTCGGGAGATGATGTCAGATATTAGTACCCTGAACAGTTGACATCAAAGGCACTCAATATGATATGACTAGTGCTAATGCAAATCATATTTATGCTGACTGCTGGAGACCAGCCATTAATATTTAAAAGAGTATGTGAAAGCCTGCATTCAAAATAAATATAAGGTATTCCTGAGAATCTGAAGTTAATAAAGACAGATCGCTGCCTAGTCATACGCTGTAAAGTGAAAGATTACTGCATATTAGCAGACAAAGTATTACATCAGGACTGCCACAAACGGAGGGCAGCCCAGAGCTCAGCCTGCTGCTCTGCCCCTTCCATCACCACACGTGTGGTACAGCGTGGAGCAATCCAACAGCCCCAAACGCTGACTGCTGCTTCCAGGAAACCCCTGTCAGGCAAGCAAAACATAAGAACCTGTAATATGACGAGGGAATCGTCCTGTTCTGGTAATGATGTCAATAATAAACACCATTAATATTCTCAGAATATAGTGCCAAGGTGATATTAGCTACCGTTAGTTCCTTTTCACCTTCAATTAGAACAGCAAGCAAATGCCAACAGCAACTGGTGGCCGCATGCCAGGCTTTCTACAAATGACGCCCACCTAGCGGGGAAACACGAACCACCACACTCGTCATTTGCCGTTAGTTAACTTCTGTCTTCGTTAAAATCCTCCTGACCTGCGAAACACCTCCTTAAACGGCAGTTCTGCAACTGCATTAGGAATCCAGAGACTCTTGTAAATAAGCATTTTCAAATAGTTTAATGAGATTTTAAGGGCATGTGGCATGGAGCAAACGTGGAGATCTGTAGCTATGAACATCCTGGTCTCCCTGTAATGCACTTGGGCTGTGAAAACCCGAGGGAGCTGAGAAGAGGCAATCTCTGCTAAGCCACTTTCTTTTCAGAAGCATGAGATTTAATTTCTATTGTATTTATCTTTAATAGAAAAAAATCCCTCTGAGTCATCTACTGCAAAATAAAATATTCAAACTTGACAGCATACAGACATTCAATTTACACATTTCATTACCAAAATGTGTAGTTCAATGCCAGAATTTGTTCTTCTTCCTCCTAAAATACTTTAGAGACTTTTCTTCCCATTTGTCTACAGAAATGTATTGATGAGCTCACACACATCTTTTTATGAGCGAGAATGAGACACCCAGTTGTAAGATGCTGTACAGCCAAGTACAGAGCCTACACTGTTCAGTATGACAAAAAACACCTTCAGCCCTTGGTTGTCATGAGAACACGGCTGAAGCTCCTCAGGGTTGCATCCCAGCGTAGGGAGATTTGTTCTGTCACTAAATAGCCAATGCTACCTGGTGTTAAGTACCCCAAAACCCAGGAGAATTCAGAAATATAATAATACCCCATAGAAAAGACGGTGAATTCACCTGCTGTAGAACTTCTGGGTTCTGCTGCATGAAATGGAGCGATCTCTGCCCATCCTGTGAAATGTTTCTACCTGTGAGAATCTTCTTTGTTTTCTTTAGCAAGGTACCTGGAGAAGCAGGTGACAATGTAGTCTAAACTAGCAGAGCGGCTGGAGGAGACGATTGTATTCGTGTAAAAAATGAAACAGTTTTGTAATTGTTTCCATAAAAAAATCCCTAATAATGACATTTTACAGTACTTTGAGAGCTCAAAGTTTAATCTCTTTGACATTAGGCTAGGTGATAAATCAACCAGTCTGGTTTTGACACAGGGGCTGGCCAGCTTTGAAGACTGCTCTTACTAAGGCACCCTTGCTGCTGGGGAACTGGTTATTCAAGTTGTACCATGTCACAATATATCCATGTTAAGGATCCTGCAACTGCAGCGAGCCTCATTCATGACTGTATCAACACCATGGTCCCTCTGGGAAGTGCAGCATGAGGGCTGACATCTTATTGGTATTCAGTTTCACATTCAAGAGACTCCAGATTCCTGGAAACTAAAATTCTGGTTTGATCTGCCTACTGAGAAGACAAGGTTAAACCAAATAGAGCTGTTGCCCAGGTTTTCTCAAGAAGGGTTTCCCAGTGTTTCTCTGCCCCAAGGAGCTTACAATCCATGTCAGGTGCCAAGCATGGAAGAAGGGCCATTACAGGCAGTAAAAAGGTCGTCACAAAACAACCAGTTAGTCAGTTCACTTGCCAACCAGCAATTAAAGTGGGTTAAAGTATATTAAATACGTTAAAAGCAGTGTCCTGGCCTGTGGTTCTCATGCACCTTCTCTCACCTGACAAACAGTGGGGCACCTTCCCCTGCCCAGCTGCCACCTCCTGGTCCTGGCACCCAAGGGACTCCCTGGGCACCTGGCCACAGCCCCCTGTGCTGCCTCCAGCTCCCACGCCGTGCCCACTCGTTTAACAGCTGCCGACTCCATCCCGACACAGCCCCTGAAGCTCCTCGTGCAGGCAGCAGCTGAACCTGCTGGGTGCCAGGCTTAGCCCTAACAGATACTCTCTGCAATTCCAACCATCCCATCCACGTGAGTGGAGTGTTGAGGACTCCATCCTGTTGCCACTGGCTTCAGCAAGAACTTCTCTAGGCCTTTTATAGTTCACAGTATTTATTTCAGATGGGCCACTGGAGTAAGGGATGTGGGGGTTGCAAAAGGAATTAAACTGTTAAAATGCTCATTCTAAGGGAAAAGGGATTAGAAGGATCCAATTAAATGTACCTTGAATTCTTTAAACTATGCTAATTTGGAGGTCTGCCAACCTTGCAGCGTTCATTTAAACACATCCCTCTAGACACTGGAGTATTTTGATCTGTGTATATTTAACTCCTTAAGCTCTGTGCCGACACTATTATTAACCCTTCACCATCAAAATCCTAACTGCAGCTTGCTATAGGTGTTTTGGAGGAAACACTCAAGGGACATTTACAGCCAGAGAAGAAGTGGTCTCCTAAGGCTTGATCTTCCAAAGCAACCAGCTGACTCAGCAGCAGGAGCTGGGAGTGACCTAACAACTCACAAAAATGAGCTGGAGCACCTCAACTCTGTCTGCATAGGACCCATGAGCTTCTGAGGGCTGAGCTCGACAGGGCAGGAGGGCAGGACTTTGCTGGACTAGAGCTGCGTTCAAAGCTGTGAGTGTTGCCAAGGCCAAGGCCGCAGAACCTGGCACTGTCGTATTCCCAACCAAAACAGTCCTGCATGTAAACTAGAAATGCAATTCATGGTGGAATTGAATCACCATCAATAACAACAAGTGAGAGATTTGAAAATACATATTTCATAGGAGGGCTCTGCTGTATTTCCTAAGCAGTGCTTAACTCTGTTTCTTTTTAAATTGAATAATACAAAGTAAATCACTATCATCAGTTTACAAAACAGCAGTAGTTCTAAACATGCTGATACTGTACAAGTAGGTATTTTACACTCGACAGTAAGTGATTTTAGCAGGACAGCAGACAGGTCTGCGCTATCATTTGCTCATGAGAATCTGATATGAGTGTTAAGAGCTACTTAAATTTGCCCATAACTGTATATCAAATATGCTTCCCTATGCTCATTTTTCCTTTTGATTGCAGACAGGGAGTGTCAAGCAAACTCCCTTGAATGACTCTTTTGGGCATGAGGAACCCTGTGCTTTGCAGAACGGTGTTCTCACTAAATCTTAGTGAGACAAGCCAACCAAATAAATAGAACAGGAGCAACGAGGAGCTACCAGCTCTAGGCTATGAACAGATAAATGGGTGAGGAGACAGAATAAGGACAGAATTATAAAGGAAACTGAGATAAAATCTTGGTATAATCAGGAAGAATGCAGTCAAACCACGTTTCTCACTTCTGGTCTGCTCAGCTCCATCCCCTGTGAACAAATCTTTCGGATCAGGAAGCGAGCAGGTCGTGGTTACACAAACAGCTCCCCCAGCTCCGGGTGTGTCAGAGGGACAGCAGCTCTTCAGCAGCTTTTCCAGGCAAACGGAGCTCTCTGCACCTCCCTGATGGCCAGGTGGGGGCTGGGGATGGGCAGAGGACACGAATGGCAGCTGTGGCACCAGTCGCCAGCCCCTCGGGTTTCTCCTTTGCTAGCAGGTGTTCATTTCAGATTTGGGGGCTTGCCTGCAATTCTCTGCTGGCTGTGGGGTTTTGCCTTATGCATGCAATTCCAATCAACCATCAGCTCACTTAACTGCAAGTTGAGCATGTATCTTAGAATGGGTTATATTATTTTAGAAGAGACAAGACTCCCAGAGGACTTGAGGATGCTCGTTGGTCTCAGCAATATGACAACAACCTGCTGGAGGGAAATTGTTTTTCAGCAGTTTAATGCCACTGCTGAATCTCTGCAAATTAAAAGATTTTGGTTTGGTTTTCACATAAAGGCAAGGAGAGGGAGTTAAGTGGTATTTTCTTTGTCTATCAACTGCTTGTAGTTCAATACTGGCATTATTTGCCTGTGAGACTAAACCTGGAAAGTAAATGGATTTCGCAATTCAACATCTAAATTAGGCAGCAAGACAGAAAAAAAATGTTTTACTTTTCCTCAATGAATAGCATCCTATACTATTAATCATATGAGAATTAGAAAAGCTTTGCAGAGATTAGTGACAAAATGCCAGGCAGACTGCCTTGAAAGGCTCTGATCCACTGAGTCAGCTGTGAAAAAGCCAGGTAAACACTTCAGAATGGAACTGTTGAAGTGTTTATCCTCCCAATAAAAGCTCGGATGAGGGCTTCCGTTACAGCTGATTTGCAGTGAGGTGCCTGGGAAGGGATGTATATTCCTTATAGAGTGGGAAATCAAGAAAAGTATTTACTCAGCAACAGAATGGACACTCCACAGGAAGAAGAATTTGGGGAATCCTACAGCTGACAGCAATGAGAGTCTCAAAGGTTTCACATACATAAAGAGAATAGAAAAAAATATCATGTACTTTTTTTCTGTGAAAGGGAAGTGATCTCCTGGTATTTAATTTTTAAAATAAAAAGCTATTTAATTTTGATAAACATTTCTGAAAATGACTTGTAGGTTCTAATCAGTCTAAAATACAATTCCTGCTCACATGGCTGATAGCCCTGAGCCCCACTATTCTGAGATGTTCTTGTTGCACTGATACAGTTCAGTGAAAAAGGCAATGCTTGGATCTACTCACAAGGATGCATGTGACCAAATAACACAGAGGAAATAAATTTATATTTCACTGTCTGAAAATTGGTAATGGCCAAAATACCAACATTTTAAAAGGGATAAAACATTTAGAAAAATGACTTCGGAAAATACAGTGACAGGTGAGACTCTTGAGATTATTAAAATCAAATGAACATTAAGAGCTATAAACGGTCCAGTAGTTCTTCTGGACATGTCATTACAGCAGTATGGAAAATAACATTTCTTTAACACAAATGAGGAATGTCATGGCTGACTGGAATATCAATTCTCGATACGTGATATTAAAGAAAAATAATGACTTTGTCACTGCAACATGGAAATAAAAAACAAAAAGCCTTTTTCAGATGACTAATCATGGGAAGTAAGCACAGGTTTGTGGACACAACCAAAAATGTCTTGGGGAGCTAGCAAGAAAACAAGTTTAAAAGATCAGTAGGATCTTAAAGATGGAGGCAGATACCAAATGGGACCCTCCTCCATCCAACCTCCTGTCAAAAACTGGGTCAGCGCCAGACAGGTTCCTCAGGACTTCTCCCAGTATCTAGGAATATCTGCAAGGACGGAGATTCCACACTCTGTTTTGGTCTTGTATGTCTGTATTTATTTTTGGTGCTTTAAGGACATTGACATGAACTGAAGGAGAGCGTTGGATAAGCAAACCTAGGGTGTATGAAAAAAAGTGAGCTGTTGACACTTTTGTTGATACTTTTCTCAGCAGAACATCAGGAATTCTACAGAATATAAGTTTTCTAAGATGTTCCTAAAAAAGCAATAGTTTTTCGTAATTAAATTCCCACATGCCTAAACCACGAAAGTTTGGAGCTAAAATTGGAAAGACATACTTTTCTTACTCCTACCTCCCTTGAGTGAGAGATCAGCACTTTGCTAGAGGGCAAAATAAACAGAATACCTGAAAGCTGAAGCTTATTTCGCTTTTACATTTTCTTCTCTCTCTCCTCATGAGCTGCTGCTCCTGCACGCTCCTCGTGTGCTGCTGCTCAGCGCTGCCCGTTTCCTCTTGGAGCAGCTCCCCTCCCACAGCCCGAAGTGGATCCAAAGTGGATCCTAAACTTGATCCAAAGTGGGTCCTAAGCTCGGGTTTGGCACAGCGAGCGCTCCTCGGTGCCTCCCTGCCCTGCTGCGGGCTGCCTGGCCCCGGGCAGTGACGAGCAGCTCCTACAGAGCCACATCTGCACACACTCGCGGTGTCTGCTCCTGCTTCTTCCCCCGGTAAGTCCCCTAATCAGTAAATGTGACAAGGTTGTGAACAGCTTCCGTGTAAGAAACTGCAGGGTATCCCGAGGTGACCAGAATGTAACTGCACGATTTATTTTTTCTTCCCACAAATCCTGTCTCCTTCTCCATATTCCAAATTACTTCGGACTAGCACTTCCCAGCCCAAACCCCAAATTATTGCACAGTCATCTGGTTCAAAAGCATGAATTAAACAGTGTAAGCGGATTCAATGAACTGCAATCAGATGCTGTGTTTGTATCATACTCCAGGTGTGCTTCTGTGGCTCTGATTCTCCCCTGAAGTGTATTCAGGAAGTACTGAGTACCTGGTTTCTTTTTTCCATGGGCAGATACCTTTACATTCCTCAAACCACATCACAGCTGTGCAGAACAAGCATTATTTACACAACAGCTATGCTGATCAAATAAAACAAAACCCCACAGATACCTGTGCACACATTAATATTTTTCTTCTGAATAACAAATGCAGGACTTTTCAGTACGATTCCAGGAGAGGCACATTAATAAGTTTAACAGTTCAGGCTTGCAAGAAAAGAATATTTTAAAAGACTCTCTGTAAAAATCTACAGGTTTAAAAGAACTTAGCTCCAGTAACCAAAAGAGTCACATTCTTTAAATATTCAAAATCCAAGCATCTTCCAAATTCCAAACATCAAAATTCAGCATCTTCCATTGTCCCTTATATTAATTTTTTTGAAGATACACATGAATGTGCTGCCTTGACAATCTGAGATATCCAAATACTTGAATTCTTTCCTTAGCCAAGTGAAAGCAATTCTTACCTACTGCAGTGAGTCCTTCAGATACTGAGGTCAGAATACAGATGAAGATGTGAGGTTCTGAACTGTTAATGGAACTCATATGATCCTGGGTCAGACCCTCCAAAAATGGATTATAAGAGTGGCTTAGTTTTGGATATTACTGAAAAAAAGGAGTACACATTCATAGAAAATACTGACACTACCATTGACTATTATTACCAACATTAACAGATGACAGAAGAATGATCTTATAGATTTGATGATACTATAAATTCTAAACTAGCCAATAAATTGAGACAAAATATTTTCTTGTCTTGTAGATTTCAACTTTTCAAAATTACCACTGAATATAACTTGCTGTTAGTTTAAAATGAGCTCAGGATAGTCCAAACCCACTCCAGGGCTTTGCTATCTGCCACAGCTCTCAGCCCAGGAAGAGCGGGATACTTCTGCCCAGGACTCCGGGCGTATCTTGCCTTCTGCAGGAAACCTCACCCAGATTTAGCACGGATTTCCCGAAACCACCTCAGAGAGAGACTTTCTTTGGTGCCTAAGTGAGCTCCTTGAACAGGCTGTGTGCTGGCAAAGGTCCCTGCTCGAGCCCCTCAGCCCAATCCAGCCATCACCTCCCTCTTCAGGATTGCTGTTTAGGGAGTTAACCTCCGATGGCTGGAATGTGCCCATTAGGCATGGCTGGCTATACAGGCAATACACTGACTTGAGAGCTACTTTCCCCTTCCATGGACTTTCTTTATGTGGCAGAAATAAACGTGGGTGCTACCATCTTTAACTATCCCAGATTTGTCCCTTCCTGCAAGACGACAGCTCTGAGCCAAAGTGGCACGAAGAAAAAGTCACAGGTCACATTCAGGCTGATATTATGCAAGGTCTGTTGTCTTCCCACAGAGGAGTGGGAACATGATGTACTTTAATTTTGAAGTTTTCCATTTTATGGGGAATACAGAGTGCAGTGGCAGTTTACAGATTAAAACTAATTGCAGAGTAGCTGGATATATGAGGATGCTTTACAGTGCATGCAGGCAATGAAATGGGCTTGCAAGTATAGGAAGGAAAAAAAAATTGCATTTCTCTCTTTTACAAGCCTAATGAGAGTTCTCAAAAAGCTCCTGTTTCACATGACACTTCGGTCATACCTGTACTTCAGATGTCACTATATAAATAAATTGAAGTAAGTGAACTGAAAACTGCATTTGAGCTGTTCTAGATCCCTCTCATTTTACCAATACAAAGCCTGTGGTGGTGTTCTTTCATGTTTCACATAAAGACTCCCAAGATGCGTAATTGCTTACTAGCAGGCACTGTGGGATACTGAAAGCAGCGTTTTGACACAGGCCTGAAGTACATTGTCAAAGTGTCACCCCTGTCCAACCTGAGGATGCCATAGCTGACATAATTTCCACATAAGGCAGATTTGAGTGGAGAGTAACAGATGGAAATGCCCTTGAGTTTGAACAGATGAACCTGATCCTTAGACAAAGTCCCATGAGAGAGGATCTGATTACCTGTTTTCATAGAGAAAGAAAGAAAGAAAGACAGACAGAAAGAAAGAAAGAAAGACAGACAGAAAGAAAGAAAGAAAGACAGACAGAAAGAAAGAAAGAAAGACAGACAGAAAGAAAGAAAGAAAGACAGACAGAAAGAAAGAAAGAAAGACAGACAGAAAGAAAGAAAGAAAGACAGACAGAAAGAAAGAAAGAAAGACAGACAGAAAGAAAGAAAGAAAGAAAGAAAAAGACTTTTTAAAGCAGCTGCAAATCTGAGGTATTTTGATGGCACTATCGAAACTTATTTTTTGCCTTTATTTTCATTACTATTTGGAAGAGAGATGTAAAAGATGTAAAAGATCTGTTAAATAAGCGTGGCTAGAGCTTAAAGGGCACTAAGCAAATAGAATGCAGAATTTAAACTAAAAGCTCTGAATTCCAGCCCTTGATGTACAGCCAGACCATGACTGGGTCTATCAGCATGAATTCCTTAATCTGAAGAGAGTTGCAATACATGGTTTTATAGTTTCTCCTGCCTCAGCAAAACCTAGGTTTGATCCATTACCAGAATGGTCTCTTGGGCCGCTTGCTGATGTATACACACCCTAAATGTATTCCTCACAGTGCGAACATGTCCTTTTCAAAAGCCTCTGTTTTACCAGTCACAGATAGGAATGACTTTGAAATTCAACCTCATGTTTCTAATGTAAAAATAACAGCGACTGGTAAATGTTTTTGTTGCTGTTAACAAGCAACAGTGACTTTTGGATCCACCGTGCAGCGGGTCCGGGCGCAATCCTCTGTACAGATTCCTGTGCTCACAAGGTCTCATTACCAAGTTTTCTAAGTACCTTGTAACAATTTACTGCTCATCTTCACAGCACCCCAGAGGGAGTTTGTCTTCATGACAGCTTTTTCCAAAGCTGAAGCAAGTAATGAAAGCGAGCTAAAGCAGTGTATGAACACAGCAAAGCCGAAGCTCTTGCCCAGCACAGAGCAGCCTGGCTCAGCTGAGCCCTCTGACGCTGACCTTAACAAGCCTGGCCAGCACAGAACCCAAGAGCCAGTCTTGGCTTTGTCACTACTCACCATTCTTGGCAATTTTAACTAGAGGAAAATACCACAAAGCTGTAGGTTTTTGAAAGGATTCCCATAAGGAACAGCACGACAGCCCACAGGTGAGCCGCTGGCTGTCTGCTCTCCTGCTGTCCTGGCTGGGACGGGAGCTTGGCTGCAGGGGCAGTGAGCAAACGGGGCGTTACCTGTTCACAACCCAAACACTGCCCACGGGGAGAGGAGCTACGGCAAAGCACTTGTGATTTTATGGCAGGCAATTAAAAAATGCCCTAAACCCTTGCCTGAGATGGCACATGTGGAGCATCGTTTAACACGTATTGAGGCCCAACGTGACATTGTGTCAGCTTCTACACAGCTCTCCTTCCCATCCAAGCAAATCTCCACCTGCAAATCATCTCCCTGCCTCATTTCAGTTCTTTCCCTTAATGCTTTTGATGACCAGCAATGACAAATTTACGTCATACAACTAAAAAATGAAGGGCAAAACCATGTTTCCAAACAGCTATTGCATCAAGGTACCACTCATTCAGTGTCATCTGATGCAAGGACAGAAAGGCATAAGTTATTGTTTGAAACATTAATGTTGGTCACCATTTCTAGCTAGTACAAGGCAATTTATCCATCAGGTTGTAAATGAAAAGTAGATGCAAAAAAAAGACTGAGCGTATGATCAGGGATTGCTTAGAAGAAGTAACTGGGGTCTGTAAGAAGCTGGAATGGTAAATTAGAATTACGGAAAGGAAGATAAAAGCAAATATTTAGCTAGGAAAAATGGTCACAAAATCAAAATCAAGCCTTCTTAATTAAACAAAAAATAATTGACGCATGAGAATCCAGAATGGTTTTCACACTTGTAAATGGTCCTACAGCACCTCTCTTATCCCAAGTGCTACAGTCAGGAGCACAGTGTACCTGGGGAAGAGATACCATTCCAGAGACTGCTGCTGCATAGAAACTAACTCTAAATTGTGTTAAATCTCTGTTATACTAAACAGGAGCAGAATCCAAAAGGTCTTTGAAAAGCAAAACATACCAGAAAAAGAAAAAAGTCTTATAGCGTACCTGGATATTAATTTATTTTAATACTTTACATAACTAAGAAATTACACTTACAAAAAATTAAACTCCATTTAGCTTCCTACAGTGAACTATTTAATACATCCCAGGCAGATCATCTTAATTAGCATTAATCTAGTTATCGAGAAGATCGGTGAACTTCAAATTCTGTGGGAAAAAAATAAAATTAAATACAAAACTCTGTCTGTGAGAGCAAGTGGGAAGGCAGACACTGGTCTTGGAACAGTAAAATTCTCAGGGCACAAACGAGATAGAAAGGTAAGAGTGCTGTAAGTTAACCTGAGCTGCTCTTCTCCACTCTTAAATGCTCTGCTGAAAATCTCAATTTCATTAACACAAATATATACCTGGCTTCAGAAATTAGCAAAGTCCTGGGTCCAAGAAAGGAAGAGCCTTGAGTTTGTAGCTGAGCTGTCCAAGCAGGACATCCTGCAGCGGCGGGTCCTTCAGCTGCTCGGTGCAGAAGCAACAAGAGAGCCTAGCAGTTGTCAAGAAGGCAGTTAAGTATTTAATATGGAAATGAACTGCGAGCTGATGTGAAAACCCGGTGATGAGGACAGAAGCCGGAAAAACCCTAGGAACCCCTCAGTCTGGGAACATGAATTGCAGAAGGTATCCACTACTGCTGACGTTCCCTCACCTCCCTGGCTTCAGAAAAACCCCTCCGTGCAGTGAAAAGCCCTTGGTGAGCCTACGGGCTCGGGCGGGGCGGCACTGAGGAGCCCGGCTCGAGCGGCGCCTGAGGCTGGTTTCGCTCGGGGCAGAGCCCGTGCAGAGCTGTGCTGCGCTCCCGGGCTCTTTCCCGAGAGCCCGGAGAGGGACGAGCCGGTTCCGAGAGCCCGGAGAGGGACGAGCCGGTTCCGAGAGCCCGGAGAGGGACGAGCCGGTTCCGAGAGCGGCCGCGGTCAGGGACCGGCGGAGCCGCGCCCGGGCAGCAGCGCAGAGCGGCGCTTCAGCGACTGTCGAGCAGAGCACGAACCACTGCGCCAGGCCTGAGCAGGTAAAAAAGAGAACGATCTACTTGTAACATGCAGCAGGACCTTCAGGGGAATATTTCTATACAAGATGGATACTACTGAACATAAACTAATTTACGGAGGTACTTGGAATCAGGTCAAGAACAACTCCTCTGCTACTAAGGATATGCTTACATTTATAATCTCTGTAGTGGAAGACCAAAATACAATTTTATAAACTCCTATTGTTAAAAGAAACCATTTAAAGAAATTAAATCAACATAAAAGTGACCTTTGACGTGTTGAATTCAAAAATCGTGTTTGAAATTCATGGCTCCTGTCAAAACAAAAACTCTGTAGAGACTAATCACTGAAGTCCCAGTGCTATTACTGAGTTAAAAATCAAATGAAAAAATCCAACTTGCACCAATTTCTTCTTACTGTGGGAGAAATTGCATCTCACTGCCTCAAAATACATTGACTTTCAAAGTTCTCAGCAATTTCCATTTATCCAATGTTTTGCTCTGCACTTGACAGCAATGTCACTCAACAAAAATTATGAACTCACTGAGACTCAGGGGTGATACAAACTTCTGATAGGAATAAGAAAGGGATTTTTAAAGATATTGGTGAAACTGCTAGAGAGGAAATAGAAGCTTGAATCTGGCTGCCAATTTAATGAGTTAATTACTGAAAGAAGCCTCAGTACAACCAAAGGTGCTGGAAGCAAAGGTGTCTGTACAGGGGGAAGTTCAAGCCAGCCAACAGCAGTCTGGGCTGCTCGGGCTCCAGGGAACATCCCCAGGCTCAGCACCCAGGGCCACCCCTTCCCTGCCTCCCTGGGCGTGGGAGATGTCAGCACAGCACCTTTCCTTTCAGCTCTCCTCCTTAACTGCTTTTACAGGAGAAGCTGTAACACAGAATGATTTCCTTATGGCTGAGTTTCATTGCGGCAGGGCTTGTTCTAGATTTCAAACCCATAAGGGCTTTGGATGACAACAATGCACCGGAATCATATTTTAACATGTATGAATTAGATGAAGATATAAAAAGACTTTGGTGAGATTAAACAAAGGTTGTGAGAATGTATCATATTTATAGAGAAAAAGTCTTTTGCCTTTTCCCCTTTCCCATTTTTATTATTCACCACTGCCCATAAAGATGGCTTGAACTACACTTTCCAGGCATTCGGAATGCCAGGCAGTGCAAAGAAGTGCCCAGACAAAAAAGGAAAGTGTGAATCATAAAGATGAGAGAGAGCTTCAAAAAGTGATTTTTTTTAAAGCTTCCGCAATCACAAACGTGCACAGAAGCTCTCAAAGCAGCACGATGAGCGTGCCCAGCCCCAAGATAAATGTGCTGAAAGAAAGCGATTCCGGAAGATGAGTTAGAAATGAAGCACACGGTATTGTGGAACCACCACTCCAGGAAGGAGGAGGGCAGAGCAGCGCAGCTGACAGCACTGAGCACTGCACTGCCAAGCTCAGCTGTTGCTGAGAAATACCTGTTAGACTGCAAGAATCCATTTAACCAAAATTTTGAAGAAGACCCGTTATCTTATGAAGTTGACACTGAATGGATTACCACACTAAGTTTTGAAATACATGTTCTGGAAGCAATTTAAAGCTCATTAGAAATAATTGTGTCTGGCTACTGGAAAATGTGGTAAAATTTAATCCACATCCAAATGCTACCTGAGCTGTGAGCACAGGAAATTGTTTTGTGCTACTGCGGCTAACCTCATCGCTGACCCTAAGCAGTAAATGCTACAGCAGCTGAAAGCTGAAGCAAAATTAAAAACTTACATCAAAGTATATCATGACAGAATGTAGATAAATAAAAACAGCATATTGAAAATATTATTTTTATGTCAGCCTCTTCTAATGAAAGGGAAGAGGTTTACTAAAAGGTAAAGAAACCACAAAACAAAAAATGGATGGTCCCAAGATGCATCGAAACATCATTCCTACACCACTGGGAGTTCAAAAACACAGGGTAAGGAGACCTGTACATGCAGAATTAAAAGTGAAATATAGTGGGGATGAAGAATGGTGAACTGCACTATCCCAACTCCTCTCAATCCTCTCCTCCCTGCTGTTTATTTTAAATCACTATCGCTCCCTCAGACCGGCTCCAGCCGTAATGGACAAGACACAACAGCCCTTGCCAAGAGGCTGTGGAGCCCCAACAAGGATAATTGCCTGACTAAGTGCATCCTACGCCAGGCTTCCCATCTTCTGAGCAGATCACATTAGCAAAGGCATCTCAGAGCTGTCTGCGCACAGTATCAGTGATAAATGAGCGGCAGGAGAGGACACACCAGCACTCCCCCAAGCGCACAGCTGGGTCTGTGCGGCAGAACTCAGCACTCGCCTAGCTGCTCCTCTTCAAAACTACAAAAAAATTCTTCTTTTGAATTTTACTCCCTGACATACTTGCATATCTTAAAAATAGGCATTTGGGGTTTTTTCTGCTTTGCACTCAAACATATGAAATCACTATATGCCAGTCTAGGGAGAAAAGAGACTCTGCTCCAGTCTAGTATTAAAGATTTCAGCATCCATACTCACAAACTTTTGTGTACATTCACCCTCCCCAAACATAGTTCTACCCTTTTCTTCGCCTTCTCTTTTCAGCCCAAGCACAGATCTTACAGCCCATAGAGAAAAGAAATGGAGGCAACATTCAGACACAAATAGACAGCACAAACTTTGGTAAAACTGAAGATGGAAAGAAAGCAACACGCTGGATGACCAGTGTTTGTTTCAGAGTCATTTCCACAGTTGTTTCCTGCACACAATGGTACAGGGCCTGCACAGAACAAAGCCACATATAAATTTTAGCTGATTTGCATCACCTGAAGAGGGTCCTATGTGTGAAGTATCTGTGTGTCACCCAAAACTGCCTTGATCGGTGGAGTCCAGACTCAGGAAGAATACACGTGATGTCAGCAATCACCACCATGGGTGAGAAGAATCACCTGATGCACCTCACCTCCATCACTAATTCCTTGTCGAAGTGTTGACTGGACAGAGGCATATCTCAGATCACATTTTTATGCACCTGTAGGTTTACGCAGCAAGAAAACTCCCAGTCGACCTAAGACTTAACTGGAAATTTCTGTGTTTAATTTGATGCAAATGAAATTCCTGGAAACAATACCTTTACATGCATTTTCTGTATATCATTACATATGAAAGAGGAGGAAAAGTTCTGTTCTAAAACAAATTGAAATTTCACTTACCAATGGAAGCACGATACAATGAAGCCATATTTTCGTTTATTGCTTTATGTTATGTTCTTCTCAGAAAAAGGAACAGCCAGGCTAAGCTGCACTGTCTGGAGAGAGGGACCAAGTCTTTCCCTACAGAGCCAGAGCCAGAGCCAGACACTCTCAGTGTCAGGGGCACGGCAGGGAGGAGAGGGGAGAGGCAGCACGGCTGGAAGCCTGGTGCTCAGACGGGGGTTTGCCAGGAGGAGCAAACACAGCCGGGGCTCCAGGTGGTGGAAAACAGAACTTCTCAGGGATGAGAGGAGCCCGGGCAGAGTTTGTGGCAGTCCTCTCAGTCAGTGGATTAAATGTGACAGAGACTGACAGGAAGCGCCTTGCCACAAGGACAGCATGAGGGAAGAAAGAGAGGCTCGCTTCTATCTCCCCCCTCTGCCTCACGCCATCACCTTGCGCTTCCCTCACTTTAAAAAGGAAATTATTATCATATAAATGTTGGTCAAATCTATCCTGAGTTAAAATGTGTCTCTGATCAGCTCTGAGGAGCTCACCATAAGCTGCAGGCACATACAAGAGGTCTGGCTGACTTGGTAAGATAAATGAGCGCATTCTGTCTGTTGTCATCTCCTGACATTTGCTGTGCATCTTCTAGTTTTTTCTAATACTTCAGTCATAAAATCATGCTGAGTGAGAGAATCTCAACTATTTTTGTGATTTTAAATTACTTGGAAGACTGGTACAGAAGAAAACTTGAAAATTGAGTCCAAGGATTGGAAGGCATGAATGGATCCATTCTTTTATCTGAATCACACCATTTTTCAGAATTGGAAAATTCAGGGTCTGGAAACATTGTTCATCATCACTTGGTTTATTTGTTTATTTTTCCCTAGATGTCTACCAAGATTACATAGGCTTAAAAGACTACGCTTTAAAAGATCATAGAGTATTATGGACTATAGTTTTCCTTAAAAATACAATTATTAAGATTTTCAGGAAGGCATTTGAAAATAATGCAAAATTCTTTTATATCAGTACCTTTCTAGGAACTAGTATGTTCAAAAGATCATACATAATTAATAAATCCCTATAGCACATTTCCAGAAGTTACATCTTTCTGTACACTGCAACAGAAATCTCAGAAACTACTACTTGGTGATAAAAGGAAAAAATGCTAACAGCCATTAATCAATGCTGATCAGTTGTAGTATCTTGAAATACGTACAGTGGGCAGTGAAACCTTCCCAGAACAGTGTGAAATGGGGCTGAGTGGGGCTTTATTCCAGTGCCCAGAGCCCAGCAGTGTGATGGGCAGGCCATGCTGTCCAGCTGTGCCAGCTGTGCCAGCTGCACCCTGTGAGATCCCTGCTCCCACACGGGCAGCTGCCTGGGAAGGGCTCGTGAGTGGGCTCTGCCCCAAATAAATCCTGGCAATCTCTCACCCAACAGCAAACCCGACCATTTCCCCTAAATGTCACACCTAAGTACTGGAGGGATCACTGCCGGGACCCTGACGTTCATACGCACGGCTTTTAAAGCAAAATAAACCCCACTCACAGATACTGGGTGGAGGCTCTCTCCCACGTTTCCATGTTTTCTCTGCTTTTAGATGATGGGTGACTTTAAATGTTTCTTCTGGATGACATCAGTCCTCCTCTTAAACCTGCGCTGAGTAAAATGTCCTCCTTCCCTAGGAGAGCAGTTATGAAATACAGGGAAGAGAAGCACGGGAGAAAGCTCTTATGGACACCACGGGGCTGAAGATGCCCCTGCCCATCGCAGGGGACGTACTTGGGGACCTTCAGCAGGTCCCTTCCAACCCCACCCATTCCGAGATTCTCTGCTCACTTCCCCTCTTCCGTGGCACACACCTCTGAGGAGATGACACAAGGTCCAAAGGATCTCTCCCCTAATTTAACAGCAAGGGTGATCAGACTTTGATCTGATCAAAGACCAGGCCCCATGGCTCTGCTGCTTAGATTTTACTCCTAGATCTGCACTGGGCTCAGATTCCCTTTTACGTTGCACAATTAAATCCCAGCATGAGTCAGAAAATGCTGTCTGGTCCTTATGTGCAAGAGCTACCAATACCTTAGGGCTGAGGATTTTATGAACTGCACAGCCACCATAAAAGCTGCAACTGAAAGCAGAAGGTTTCTTTACAAAGGTTTTTGGTTTTTTTTTAGGCATGAATTAGGAATGAAGCAGGTTGAAAACAACTTGTGTGGTTTACTCAGCAAGGTTTGGAAACTTGATGCCAACAACTCAGCTGAATGGATGCCCAATAATATGGTTATGTTTTTCCTAAGTGCAGAAAGGATGGTGAAAGCTGATGGAAATAAATTAAAATAAAAAATTAAAAAGGAAAATATGATTGCAGTGGGATCAGGTACCATAGGACAAATAGGGCTGAATCATCATCATGACTACATATGACTTTTCTTAGATCATCTAAAGATTTGCCTTTTATCTTTTACACATTTTCAAATCTTATTTTTATTTTGCTTAATCATTCTAACAAATTTCCTTAAGAACACGGCTGTAACATTTTGGTCACAACACGGTACATTTGCAAAAGAAATGGAACAATTATTTTGCAAAGACTGAAAGTTACTTGTCTGTAATTTAGTTTTTTGTTACAAATAAATGCTTTAGGCATTCCACAGATACTGTTTTCATGTCCTACAGATCAAATGCAACATCACATTTGAAGTTTCTTATAAAGGCAGCCATGTAACACACAACTTCTAGACCCAAAAATCAGCCTGAATGCAGTAAAAGTAACTGATTTTCCTTCTTTAAATGAAATAAGCCTAGCCTTTTCCAGTTTACACAAACTACAAATACGGTTTCTCTACAAAAACTTGGTAATGTTCCTTTGAAGATATTGAGAATGTAAAATCGTCAGCTGCAATGTCAGTTGGGGTGTAATGCAAACTGCTGGTGTCAGAGACCTGTTGCAGTTGCACAAATGAGTGGGAGTAGTAAAACGGAGCAACTTATTATAAACGCTTTTAACAGTGCTCTAGGGTAAAGCCGTTATGGTGCTATTATGTTTCGGAAGTGCTGGAATATAATTTGAATCCATAAAATCAGCCCACACCTATCAATCAGCAGCCTGCCTCAAACACCTCAGGAGTGTTTGTATCTTTGCTGGAACACATCTGCAGCCCTCCACAGCCCCGCCAGCGTGCCCCAGATCCAGCGCTGCTCCGCAAAATCCACCCAGGGCTTCTGTAGCACAAGCCAGGCAAAGACGGGCAGACGGATGGACAGATGGACAG
>VWPU01003008.1:0-16358 GCA_013398955.1 Callaeas wilsoni
CCCTCATCATCTTTGTGGCCCCCCTGGACATTCTACAGTAGCTCCTAGATAAACCTCCTAGACAGAATAGAAACAAGGAGAGGCCTTTTCCAGCCCACCCCATGACCAAATTGGCATTCCAAAACACCAAGTACTGTGTCCCTGCTCAGGTACAAAAATGCCTGATATTAAAGAGATTTCATTTGCAGAGGTATTTACAAAGTAAGTTAATCATCAATCATCTTATTAACTCGGAGTCAGGAAAATAAACATGTCAGCTGTGATCAGTATAAATAGTGCTTGGATTTGGGGTTAGAGTGACGCCAGTTAACTCCAGCTCTTTTATCTCTCATCCCTCATGTTTGACAGTGTTACACCACAAGAAATAAAAACATCTTGGCCGGGTTGGACGGGGCTCGAAGCGCCCTGGTCTCATGGGAGATGTCCCTGCCAATGGCAGGGGGTGGCACTGGATGGGATCAGGGGGTCAGGCTTTTGCCATGTCCTCTGGAAAAATAGCTGCAGTTCTTTCCGCTGCTGCCTCGGTTACTCCAGGACACCACACCCGGGCTCCCTCTCCACTTCGTGTGGCAGGAGGAAGCCTTGGGAAGTGCAAGGTCCCAGTCCCGTATGACCAAAGGAGATACTTTAAGGTACACAGTAATTTCATGCCCCTAAAAGGAGAGGGAGGTGGGTTGGCAAATTCTTTATTTTTTTTTTGCTTTTCACCACACTTGCACTCAGTACTTTTTGTTGCTGGGAAGACAAACACCAGTTCTCAGTGCAAGGTGTGGATGAGATGAAGGCTTCCTTGAATGCCGGACTCCTCCTCCCAAATCTCAGTTTTCCTTGCCAGAGGTGCTGTTCCAGGGCGCTGCAGCCAGGAGTGAGCACTCGGTACGCCCGGGCTGCACCTTCCCGGCCAGGTGACAGCACCCCCCTGGTCAGTGGGTGCTGGGAGCCCATTCCCACCATAACCAGCCCCAGCGGTTTCATGTTCCCCGGCCGGCTCTCGGCCAGGCGCGGCTCGCGGCGCGTGCGGCACTTCCAGCTGGATGCTCATAATGCTGCATATTCTCTATTGATTGTTGATGCTGGAAAACCTGCGAGGAGCAGGCCAGCCCTGCAGGCGGGGGAGAGCAGCTTTTCCCCAAGCGTGTTGCTTTTCACTTGAGTGAAAGCCAACAGCCCTCGACTCAGCAAGGCCTGAGAACCTGGGAGGGAAGAGGGAGCTTTGTCTTGCCTTAAATGTGCTGTTCAGCCAGGGGCATTCACACCCCGCACAAATATTATCCCCACTCCCAGCGGGAGAGGCAGGAGTTTCTTCATTTTAATAATTTGTTTGATTTTTGTTCAAGAAGCGCTCCTTGCCTGTGTTGTCTCTCTATATATGCATATTTTTAAGGCAGCCTTTTACTTCCCCTCGGCAGGAGATCAGGAATTTTTTGTGGGTGAATTGCATTCATGGATAATGAGAGGCTGTAATCACACACCTCAAAGAGCTCTTAACTATCTTCCCTCGGTTTTGGAGGCAGTGCAAATTACACAGGAGTGCTGAATTAGCCAGTGGAACTGCACTGTGTTTAAACACTTGGACAAGGCTCTGGCTGAGCTCCACTGACTTCAGCTACGGCGTGTAAAGCTGTGCCAGCTGAACAGGGAGTCTGAGAAATCACCTTCTGTGTTTGAGGACAGAGCTGGATGTCAAAACATTCTCTAACATCTCACAGCTGCCGAGTGACATCAGGCAGGAAAGTTAGGAGGAGGTTTCCTCAATTTTATCTTCATGCTGTTTGGTATTGGAGTAATAACGAGCTGCCAAGGAAAGAAGCCTTGTGTGCTTTTTAACTGTGTGTTTATATTGTATTTCATCAGTGCAAACATACCCTGTAGTCAACCACTTAAAAACACCTTTCAAAATATTTAGATGTTGAAGCCAAGTATAAACTTGAGTGAAAAGCTTTAATAGTATTAGCTAGGAGGCTGGTGAATGTGGAACTAACAATTATCCTTCGGGAGTGTGGAGCGTGTGAGACCCTGTTTAACTGACAGTAAATCCTCACGGCACAGGATGGTGATTGTACCATTGCCTGTCGTTTTTCAGGTCTAATTCGCCTGCAGGAGCTCATCAAAGCCCCTTCCAGATACAACATTAAAATCAAAATCCGCCAGCTGCCCTCTGGGAACAAGGATGCCAGGCCTCTGCTGAAGGAGATGAAGAAGGGCAAGGAGTTCTATGTGATATTTGATTGCTCACACGAGACGGCGGCAGAAATCCTCAAGCAGGTACTGGGGACGGGGAGGCAGAGCTCAGCATGAGCCTCGCGCCCTGAAATCTGGCAGCCCCTCTGGTTTCCTCTTCCTGGGAGCACTAAAACCAAGGACACGCCCCAGCTGGGCCAGGGGCTTGTGAATGCAGGGGCAGAAGTCTCCACAGAAGGTGCAGCAGCCCAGGGCTGCGCGGAGCCACCGCCATCCCAAGGGAGCCCCGTGTGTATCCCACAGGAGCAAACGGGCTTTTCTTTTTGATATTCCACGTTCTGCCTGACTAGGGACATCACTTCATGTGTTTCAGCTTGTCCTGCTTTAATCAAGACAGTTTTTATTTCTTTCCCATAAAAACAAAAGATACAGAATCAGAAGGAAAAACCCTATCCTTTAAAACATTAAGAGAGGTGGTTGTGCTAGGGCTGGCCCAGCCTGAGTGAGATTTGGGCAGCCCCAGGAGGCAAGGACGAGCAGACTGTGACGTTAATGGGCTGGGACGTTCCCAGGGGCACACAGGGAGGGGTGGGAATTAGAATTTACTGGTGTCACTTGCTGTGTATTCCTCAACAATCAAAGTCTAAAGCAATGGCTCCTGCAGTTCGTTGATCTGCAGGAAATGATTCCGAGCAAGCCATACATTGTGAGGGCAGTTCCCTTCTTGCTGCACCTGTAGGGTGAGGGAAGAGTTGTTATTTTTCCTGCCAGTCAATCTGATGGGATACCAGAAGAGCACCAGAGAGCTTCCACTGACTAAATGCCCATAAAGGTCCCTTTCTGCTTCCATCCCAGAATGTTTTACTGAAATATATAAGTTTTGCAGAGTGGCTTTTTGTGACAAAGTTGGTGAGGCAAGTTACTGCATTCGTCTGTGGAGCCTGGAACTTTCCTCTCCAGGCTGGAGAAACTTGGGACTTGCAGAATGCTAGATCAGCTGTGAGCTTGTAGGGTGAGATTTCCTGCTCTCAGGAATGCTGGCCTGCAGTGCATTTTAGGATTTTCTGGGTGCAAGTGATTTGAGGTACAGGGGAGGGGAGGCCACTGTAGCAGCAGAGTTTGGGCAGGGAGAGTGGGCTGTGACCCCACTCTGCTCCCTGCAGGGCTGCCCAAAAGCATCCCCACTTTTGGCTGCTCCAAAAGGAGATTTGTGGGGGAGGAGTTAAGTTGACAACACAGATTTTGAAGGACCTGAAAGATGAAGGTGCAGATGTCTGGCACACTGCAGGAGGCACAAAGCTTCCAATATGCCAGGCTGAGTATGGAAAAAACCCCGAAAAACAAAGCCTGGGTGTCAAAGGAAGAGGAGGGAGTGCTGAAAGATGCACTAAAGCAGGGCAAAGCAGCAGAAGAGTTTGTGTGGGATATGGATCAGCAAGACAAGTGACAGGCTGCAGATCCAGATAATGCTCTCCAGTGCCTGAAGAACTGGGAGAAGGAGGGGGGATGGCAGTGTGGGAGAAAACAGGAAAATTGAGAGAGGTACACCTGTGGGTCAGCGCTGTGGGAGAGGAAACAGCATAAATACAGGCTAGGAAGAAAGGGAAAATGGCTTTTCTGTGAGCCAGTTCCATGGCTGAGTGTAGCTGCTGGCAGCAGTAACTCAGGGGTTGAGCTCCTCCCTGCCAGAGGCAGCTGTGAAATGTGCAGGTGTGGAGGGCTCTGAATTCCTGTGGGACTCCTCTTATTGCAGGTTACCACAGGGAGAGCCCTGTTCCCCTCCCCATTCCTGCACTCACAAACCCCTCTGCCATTTAATCCTGGATGGAAGCAAGATAGCAAATACTGGAGAAATCATTTCAAGGAAACTCCGTGATATCAGCAGAGAATATTTTTGACTTTGCAAACAATCCAGTAGATGCCACGGGAAAAACAGGTGTTGGTGTTAAATTGTGGAAGATTTCTAACAGGAGCAGGACTCAGGGTCACCTAAAGCTGTCCCCAGAGCAACCCTTCCTCGTCTGTTTACTGTATTTCAGTAATGTTGTAGGTGTTTAGTAGCCCATGGAGCAGGGAGGGGGCACCACCCATGGCACTGCTTGTTTCCCAGGGAGGGAGGTGCCCAAAAGCTCCCCTGGGAGCAGAAGGATTAGCACAGAACTCTGCTGGAGCTGTGCTGGCACTGTGTGCACCAGGGCACCTCTTCACTCGCCTCCTCCAGCCTTTGCTTCACAGAACACCACAAAAGTCAGATTTCTTCTCTAATTTCTGCTTATTTATGGCTTCCACTAAAACCCCACCAAGCCACGCTTCCTTGTGTGCACAACAAGAAGAGGCGAATCAATAACCTAATTTAACCAAATTACAGAGCCTGCAGACAGCTGAAGGAGCCATTCCCTGAACTCCCACATTTCCCCTTCTCTAACGTGCTCAGAGGGCCTGGATTTCCTCAGCCCCTGACTAGCCCAGCGAGGCCTGGCCCTCCTTTGCTGGTTATGGCATTTACTGGAATATCTGGTGGACAGAGGGCTGGTGCTCTGTCTGCATTAGACAAGCACTCCCCAAGTAAATTAAGTCTGGCTCTTGCAAATTGCCATCTGTTTTATGCACAAATCCTGCAATTTATCCTGCACGCTATCCAGTCTGATATTGCCCTTTGTATGAGGAACTTGGCTGAAGAGGTCGAGTTGTTGTGGCTAACCCTCAGTTCGTTCTAGCGCACCAGGAGTTGACACGGATTTTACTGCTAGGCAAAGTCACCTCTCAGAAAGTACGTCCCTGCTAACCTTAAATTACCTACTCCTTTCTTCACACCTCCAAAACACATTGGAGGAAGTGCACTGTATATTTAATCAGGTTTAAGGCTCTCACAGAGCATCCTGTAAAGACGATGTGACAGACAACGAAAGGAATCATTAATTCAGTTCCTACAGAAGGCTGAAAGCTGGGTGTCACCATGAGTACATTCCCGGTACAGTAATAGATGTGAGAATAGAAAAGCTCAGCTCCTGACTTTGCTCCTTCCAGGAACCTGACAGGTAGGCTGGAGCCCACTCCCTGCTAAGAAAAGGCAGGATTAGCTCTGTTCCCGCTTCCACAGGAGAAATACCAGTGGCACATCCCTCAGGTGTTGTCCCCATGTGGGTGAGAAGCAGGGATGGACTGGCCTGGCTGGTTCTCCTCCCCTTCCTGATTTTATAGGGGGTTTGTTGCTGGGGGACACCCTCCTTTGGCCCCCTGTTTCCTGCTGGGACAGCAGCAAAGCCCACGGGCACAGGAGGGCTGTGACAGGGGTACTTCAGCCCGAAATCTGGCAGGGAGCCCAGTTCCCAGATGAAAAGGTGCGTGTCTGCCGAGGTAAATCAGCTTGGGCTGTGTGGGATGGTGGGGTCTGAAGGGTGATGTGGCTGCTCCAGAACCCTGGGATCCCTTCAGGAAACAGCAGGAGCCGCCCCCAGCTGCTGGGGCATTTGTCCCATCCCAGCACCACATGGTCCTTCCAGAGCATGTCTTTCTCTTGGTGTGGCCCATGCCCACGTGGAAGCCACTCCAGCTGGATGGCCACGGTGCTCAGAGGGTTGCAGACTTCCAGGGAGTTCAGTCACATCCAAATAAATCTGTCTGTGTGCTCAGGAGAAACCTCTGACACTTGAGAGGCGAGGAGGCAGGGGGCTTTTATTCACTGTGCTGCACCTTGCTGATCTTAGAAAACAGCGAGGCTAATTAATTGGAAAATGAAATGCATTTAATGGTCATGAAATTAAATAACAGCTCAAGTGAGGGAAATGCAGAGTGAAAGCAAGCACAGGACTTGGTGCAGTTCCCACTAATGCACTTCCCCATCATTCCAGTTCCAGCCCGCCTCGAAGGGAGACTGACAATGGATCTAAATGAGGCAGAGGTTTTTACAAGCTGAACAAATGCAAGTTAGAGCTGGGATGTGATTCAAGCCGGGAACAGGGCACCCAAAAGAGATTTTCAGACATAAGAGAGAGTATTTTTATCCAGTCTCTGTCAGCTCGCCATATATAATTTGACCACTGATACTTTTTTGGATTCAGTTCGTGGTTCATGACCCACAAATGAAAGTGCACAGCTGCAAAGGACAAGGCCCAAGCTCCTGACCTGGAATGGACAATGAGGGATGGAAGTGTCTTTATCTCCCATTGTCCAGCCATATCTGAGTTTGGCTGAAGAACAAATGTTATACAGGGAAGGCTGGGCAGGAGACGTACAAGGAGAATATTTGAGGCTGATTTCCCTCGTTTGCATTCATCTGAGTTCCACTGTAAGTAGAAGCTATTGTTATTTAAATAGGACGTTTGTAGCAGGTGCATAATTATTTACATAATTACATGCAACGTTATTTAAATAGCAATGTGCAGTGAAACCTCATCCCGGTTTCCTGTGGGCAGGCACACAGAGATGGTGCCTTCCCCTCTCTGTGCTGGGCTCCTTCTCTCTTCCAGGTCACCTGCTCCGTGGGAAGCTTTCCCAGGTGCTTCAGGGGTGTCCCAGCCTGAAATCCATCCTTGGTCCGAGCAGGCTCTTACTGCCTTGCTCCTGGGAGCTGCTGGGAGAGCTTTGCTGTGTCTGCTGTGCTGCAGAACTCAGCAGAGGAGCCCTGCAAACTCCTATTTACACTGACAGGAGCATTCAGGGAGCTAAGGCTTGGGAGTTATTGATGCTTTGGGATGTCCAGCACGATTCTCAGCATTCCTCTTGCTTTTGCTTTGACTTGACTCCTTCTCCTGTTTTCCTGCATCAGAGCATTCAATTGTCCTTCAGTGGGAATTTCACTTAGCAGCCATATTACCCTTAAACATAAAACATTATTATTGCAAAGTCTGTTTGATCCACGAATAAAAAGCCCCTGTTTAGTATCTAATTTACATGTCACAGGCATGTCTAAGTGCTAAATAGTTGTTAGCTAATTCTCATCCCTAATGACTGAGAGAGGGGAGGACAACCAGTTGAGGCCGTTCTCCTCAGGGGCTTTGTTTCTGGTTTTTGTGGGGTTTGGGGGTTTTGCTTGTTTGTTTGGGCATTTTTTGGTGGCTGGTTTTGGGGTTGTTTTGCTTTAAAGAACAAACCCGTGGCATGAATTCTGCAATCATGACCGCTCACAGCTCCGTGTGTGTCCTGCAGCTCTATTCGCAGGGCATTGCCTGGCGATGAATATTCTCCTAAAAGCTTTCATCCAGTGTGTTCAGGAAGCAAACTCTGCTCTCAGGCTGCTCTCCTCGGACCTGACGGGAAAGCTGCCTTGCCTCAGCTAGCTAATACCTTCAGCAGCCCAGCTGCAGCAGCACAGGCTGGGAAAAGCTTCCCAAACACCCAGGCTACGCTCTGTAGTCACTGTAGTAAATGTGTCCGGCTGCCTCATGTAAATTTGTATTTCAGGGCATTGTGTGGGGTAGCACTGTCCACGCAGGCAAGTTGGAGTCTGTATTCTCTGCTACCAGAAGTGCAGCGGCCTCTCAGCCCTCCTGTCTCAGGCTGCAATCCAAGCTGGAAGGAATCAATCATTCCAATCCGGGCATTTGGATCCCCCCGTGTAAACGGATGAGAACTTGCTTTCACCCTAAAGCACCACCATGGACTGACTGCAAACATCCTGCAAAGGCCCAAAGACGTTTGGGCATCTCCTGGGCTCGGACCACATTTGTTTAACCTGGCAGCTGCTCTGAGCCCCACAGCATCACAGTTGGGCTGTTTCAGTACAGTTTCACCTCAAAGGAGATCTGCATCGTAAAAATCCCATAAATTTGGCATCTCCTTCCCAAAGCCACAGAAATCCAGTGGCTCCAGGGAGGGGGACTGAGTCCAGCCAGGTCAGCTGGGAAACACAGCACACAAAAGTTCCCCTGGATGCACCCCTGTATTGTTATCTGGGCATAAACAGGGAAGGAATAGCAGCCTCCAGCTTATTCTACAGGTAATAAAACAGCTCCAAGAAAGAGAATAGAAGAGGATTAATAAAATCAGAAATAAAAAAGGCAATGTTGATGTGTAAATCCAGTGGAGCATTTCAATGAAATAGTTGCCTTCTGGCTTGACTTTTAGTGGCTGGAAACGGATCAGTTGTTTGCGATTAACACTGAGCTGGTTTTATTATCTGCTGCAGCTCAGAAACTTCAAGGGTTTCTTTCTCCCTTTCTTCTTCTTTCTTTTTTTCATTCATGTGAGGAATTGCCATAGACATTCACTCAACTGATGTTCAGAGGCTTCTGCCAGGAAAGGGAATTTTGGCCAGCCAAATCCCACTATTTCCCCCTGCCTTTCAAACAGCTATTCAGGCACTCCTAAAACTGTCCTAAAAGGGTATTAATAGCAGATCCTTACATTGCTGTGATCAGGACTGAACAGGACTTAACCTTGGTCTGTGTTGCTGTCGTGGCAATGAATTCCTTAGCAGTTTCTCAGTTTATAATTCCTCCTCCTCCTCCTCCTCCTCCCAAGATCCCAGAGAGGGCAGAATTCCCCCATCCTGGTGAGAGCGTGTGGGGACGTGGGGATGTCCCATGGCTGTGGAGCAGCCAGTTGCCCACCCACCTTCGGGGTTATGAAAGAATTCTCACTGATTTTGTAAGCAATCCCACTGATTTTGGGGAGGGCTGAGGGAATAAAGCACATCCTTCAGGAAGTGTCCTGCAGCGCAAGGGCTGGGAAGGAAAACCTTGTCCTCCTCTGCCAGAGGTGGCCGTCGGTGTCCAGTTAGACCTCCAGAAGGTCAATCCAGCCCAAAGTTTCTTCCATCTCAGTTGTTTTGACCCCCTCCTGCTGACCCACGTTCCCCAGGGGAAAAAAAGGCACTTAGAGAAACTTCCTGCTTTCTGTTTTCCTGCTTTACTCCTGAGCCCTCACCAGTGTCCTGTTCTCGTCTGGCAGCAGAACACAAAACCCTGCCCCTAAGCACTTCTCTCTACAATCTGTGTTGTCTGCTAGTAAATTCCTTTTTAACACTTCCAGACTGCAGACTAAAGCATTTTCAAAATCAGCATCTCATTATCTCTAGTAATTTTTCTTGTCCTGGAAGTTTTGCAATCTTTAATCTCTTTCCTGAGCAGAGGTGATAAAAACACCATTAAAATACAACAGGATATTTTTGGCTCCTGAAGAAAAATGTAGGGTTTATTGCAATCAAGCTCTCATGACGTGTTCAACCCTTGCTTTTCAAAGGCACTGCAGCACACTGGGAGCTTAGAGAGTAATGTACCTTCACTTTTCCATCTCTTTCACAGATTCTTTCCATGGGAATGATGACAGAATACTACCACTACTTTTTTACAACACTGGTAAGGAACACTATAAAGATCTGAGGGGGGAATTTCCTCTGTTTCAGAAAAGACAGCTAAAAATTTCCCATTTTTCTAGGAGGTCTTTGTTGCCATTAGTCAAGGAAAGCCCTGGAGAATGGGTGCTAACACCCCTTAGGAATATCAGGACCTCCAATTTTTTGTAAAGAAGCTGTTTGGTCACATTTCTGGGGCTGACTAACACTTTAATGCAGCGATAATTAATTGCAGTATGCTGATTAAAGACAAACCATCAGTACAGATGGACCAGAGTGAAACAAAATAAAGAATGAATGGCTTTGCACCGTGGGCACTGCTGGTTCATCACTGTTTAATTGTTTCACTTACTTATAAAAACACAAAATCACAAATGGATGAACACACTCAGGAAATTTTATAATAAAAGCGAACCCCTAAGTTTTCTTTGATGGTGCAAACCCAGCCTGGGAGGGTCTGACACAGTTCAGTCACCCCAAATGCCCATTCCTTTCCTGCCCTGTAAATCCCAGGCTCTGGAGCACGTGGAGCCAGCGTGCCCTGACATATCCATCCCACAGCCTGGCAGCGAGGCCCCGGGGAGGCGCGGCAGGGAAAATGGGATTCATAAGCAGGCAAAGCACAGCGCTCGCTGCATCTCTCTGAATCTTCCTCCCCCGAGCTGAGAAGGAAGCTTCACACTGGCCAGCTAATTCCTCATGTCGGCCTGTCAGAGCTGCAGCACTGCTATAAATTAAAATGTGCAGGTTGCTTGCAAAGCAGTTCTGCTGTGGGGAACTGATCTTCTCCTTCCAAAAAGCAGATGCGTGCTTTGCCACCCATCTCACACAGCTTTGGCTCAGCCAGGTTTCAAACGGGAGCAGCCTTTGAGGGCAGCCAGGGGCACGGGGAACAGCCCCACAATTTCCTTTAGACACGGTTTTGTGTTCTTGCTGATGCTCTAGGACCTGTTTGCCCTGGACCTGGAGCCCTACAGGTACAGCGGGGTGAACATGACGGGCTTTCGGCTGCTCAACATCGAGAACCCGCACGTGTCGTCCGTGGTGGACAAGTGGTCGATGGAGCGGCTGCAGGCGCCGCCCAGGCCCGAGACGGGGCTCCTGGATGGCATGATGACAGTAAGCGATCCGCCGCCGCTGGGAGGGGGCAGAGGGACCCTTCCCGTCCCCGTGCTGCCACTCCTCTCACTGCCGTAAAAACGGGAACGCTGCCTCGTGTCTCCAACGGCCCTCTGCGTTGTGCGGTGGAAAACACAACAAAATCAACCTTCCCCAGCAGGTGCAGGATTTGTGACCCGCAGGGGCAGATATCGCACGTGTGGGAAGGGAGTACCATTTTTAAGTGGGGAAAATACCCTTCCTCTTCATTTCCATCTCTACAGAAACTTTGGCTTTTGAGACACGATTTAAAGCTAGATGAAAGGTATCATCAAGCCAGGGAATTAGGATTCCTCCCTAGCACTCCCCCACGAAGGATAGGAAAGAATAGGAACGATTACATGGACAACATGACTCCATTTGATTTGGCGGGGTGAAGGGTTACCATCTCTTTGCAGCATGAGATAGTGTATCTCATGGACTGAGTGGAGCTCAAAGCGATAAGAAATAGACTTTATTGCAGATGATTGCGGGGGAAATTCAGAAATGTCTTAACATCCTGAGGAGAAATGGATTAAGTGTGCTGTCCCTGGCATCGCACACACTGGTGCTGCCTTGGGCAGTGTCACTGTGCTCACTCGTACCCAAAGCAGGGAGAAAGTTGTCCCTGGGATTTCCTGATGGGAATTCACACAGAAATCCCCCAAATACAACGCTGGGGAAAGCAAAGTTCTCTCCACTCTTCTGCTCTCCTTGGTATCCCTGGCTCTTGTCCTCTCCTTTGCATCCCCCTGATCTGTGTCCTTGCTGCTCTGGCACAGCACAGAGGAAGCCTCTCCCTCCTTGCTGTGGTCATTTCCATATTCCCAGCAGGTTCCACGACTGCCCGGTTTGATGGAGAGCTGCACCACTGCTGCATTTCATTGACAATAAGGCTGTGACAGGCGGCACAGCGCACGGAGATCAGGACTGTACATCCTGTTATTAACTCAGGATTTATCCCTTCTGGTTCGTGCTCTGCTGTTTGCCCTGAAAGCAGCTTGTGGGAAGTCAGCAGGGCATGAGCGAGGCAGTTCTGAGTTCACATCCTGCTGGATGCCCAAACTGCACCCGGAGGCAGAGCTGTTCTAATGAGATCTCTGCCTTTCTTTGCAGTGGTTTAAGCAGCACGCAAAAATCACAAAAACAAGTTCCAGGACTGGCTCTGAGTCTCTTTCTCCCGATGTAAAAGCACAGGAATCAGGGTGATTGACTCTGGAAAATGAGGTGACTTGTTGCACCCTACAACCTTAAACAGAGCATCAGCGAGGGGAGAAGTGACAAGCCAGGGGAGGTGGCACAGCTCCCCACTGCTGCAGCACCAAGGAGGGACGAGAGACAAGTGGCACAAGGAGAGGACTGAGCAGCCTGGCCCGGCAGTGCTGCAGACACTGGGGACGCCCCGTGGGGTCAGGGCAAGGCATCAGCGCTCCCAGACGGAGCAGCACAGTGAGGATAGAGCAGCTTGCTCACCAGGCACCTCCTCCCAGGGTCTCCGGGCCTGGGACACAGGCAGATCCAGTAAAATCCAATCCCAGGTGCCCAGTGCAGTGTAAAAACTGAGGTCTGCTGACATTGATGGGAATATTTCCATCGATTTTGAGGGATTTGGGGTCAGCCCTTGATTCCCTGAGTGTGCTTGGAACAACTGTCTGTTGTGAGATGCTTCTCAGTGAGAACAGCTGGTATTGTTTCCCTCTGCTTGACGCATCACTCACAATGTTTTCTGATCCCACAATTTGCTCCCATTGTGGAGCGTTATTTTGGGCAGATTCTGACAAGCACATCAAGACCAATTCCTCTTCTGCACTATCCTAAGATTAGTCCTTAAATTCAGATACATTTGAGCAAAACCATCCAACACTGATAAGACTGATGCTGTTGTAATTTAGTCAGGTAAATGGCACAGACAAAGGATTAAATGTATTAATTTCCCAGAGGAATTGCATGGAAAAGAAATAGAAAACTGGTCAGCTCTGTAGTTCCTATAAAGGAGTCCAGTTTCTCATCTGCAGAGTTAGTGCCTTTTTTTTCAATTATTCATTAGGTTTACCTGAAAGGTAATTTGTGCAGCATCATTAAGGGAGACACAGCCATTCCCAGCTCACTGTGAGAGCACTGAAGCACAGTGCAGGCGAAGGTGAGACTTTTCTGAAGTGACAAAGTGGGACACAGCGTGTGATGTCAGTTTGAGGTCTTGCCTTTAAACCCACAAACCCACTCTTAAAAGGAACACAGATGCACAAAGAGCACTCAGTAATTTTGGTATCTGAATCTATGGGGTAATATTCAAGGATCTAAGGGCTGTAGTGGGAAGTTAGAAGTGTAAGTCCAACTTAATGCCCCAAAACCACACCTCCAAAGGACAGATCTCCTCTCTCTAGGACAACACGGCACACATTTGTGCCAAAAGTCAGGATCTGCTCCAAAGGACAGATCTCCGCTCTCTAGGACAACACTGCACACATTTGTGCCAAAAGTCAGGATCTGATCCAAAGGACAGATCTCCTCTCTCTCGGACACCACTGCACACATTTGTGCCACAAGTCAGGATCTGATCCAAAGGACGGATCTCCTCTCTCTAGGACAACACGGCACACATTTGTGCCAAAAGTCAGGATCTGCTCCAAAGGACAGATCTCCTCTCTCTAGGACAACACTGCACACATTTGTGCCAAAAGTCAGGATCTGATCCAAAGGACAGATCTCCTCTCTCTAGGACAACACTGCACACATTTGTGCCAAAAGTCTGGATCCTCGAGGGCAGCAGGCCCTTGCAGGTAGCAGATACCTGGGCAGGGGGGTGTGATCCAGGTGATCCGTGGGATTGGTTTCCCTGGAAAGCAGGGCCAGCCTGACCTGTTGAGAAGGAAGCAGTCCCACAAGTGCCATGAGAAGAGTGGCTCATCCACCTGGGACTTCTTAAATCCCTCTCTGGCCAGCCTGGGACCCCTGACCTCCCTCCGCCTGTAGCTACCCGGCGTGGTTTCCCTGCCAACGCTGAAAACGCTCTGAGATGGATATGAAGAAATGGCTTTTGCTCCTCCCGGGCTCCATGGCGAGCCCAGGAGCGGCGTTCCGCTGAGAGCAGCGCAGGGAAGGGCTGGCTGCAGGGACAGCCCCGCAGACGCTAACCCGGGCCGTGTTTCTGCAGACGGAAGCAGCGCTGATGTACGACGCCGTGTACATGGTGGCAGTGGCCTCCCAGCGAGCCTCGCAGATGGCCGTCAGCTCCCTGCAGTGCCACAGGCACAAGCCCTGGCGCTTCGGGCCCAGGTTCATGAACCTCATCAAAGAGGCAAGTGCGGAACGCCCGCCGATGCTCGGCGCGCTCCTTCCTGTCCCCTTCCCCGGCTCGGCTTGCCGCTCCCCGTCCTGGTCCTTGCTGCGCTCCTGTTTCTGGCACCCACAGGGTAAATTCTCCCTCACCTTCATGGCAAAACCCCTGATTTACAGGCACAAGGCTCTGGCTTCCATTCTGCTCTTACCAAGCTGCTAAACCCTTGAGAGATTAGCAAAGTCTCACACTGAAACTCTCTAAGACCGCCCAGGTTTTTTATTTGGTTAATGTTTGTTGTGGATGTTGATAATTTGTAAAATTTCTACAACAGTTGTTCTGGAAATTGAAAGAAGCACGAGTCTGTAGCTTCGTCCTTGCTTCACTGTGTGATTCCAATTGTTTTGCAGATTGTTTGATCAGTGATCAATATCCAGAAAACATTGCAGCCAGTATTTCTAAAGAAGGAAACTGCTTCCTGAAGCAATGCTGTGTCTTACAAGAATCCATGACTGAGCTTGATCCAGAGATGTCCTAAAAATACACATTTTAGTTGAAATGCCTTCACTCTTTAGAAAAGTACAATTTTTATTTTGAGTTTCAAATGGAAACCTTTCCTTTAGGGAAGAATGCAGAAATGAAAATCGGAAATTACGTGGAGCATCCCACATATGTTTTACCTTTTCCCCACCCCAGTCCCTGCATTTGAAGAATAATTATAATGAAATTGAACGATAGCAAAAGACTTTGTATCAGTGAATGCCCCTGCAGTGATGCCCTACTTATTTTGGGGGATGCTGAGAGCACAGCTCAGGGTTCCTGAAGCCTAAACCAGATGTACCCCAGCAGATCAATTCAAAACCTGAGCAGTGACACAGCTCTCGTTTATCATGGACAAACAGCTTCTCTGGCATGGAGTGAGATATGGGAGCTCGTTACTGATGGCCTGGCAGATAGAGTCTCTCATGGTCAGTAAAACACTGGTTGAAATACTCTGAGAGTCTTATCTTCCTAGGTCTGTTGCAGCCAAAAAAAAGGTGGTTGTTAAAAGCAGAGGATAAGGTTTAATGAGACAGTATTGCATTTCCTGTAAAGCCTAAAACAGGAGTCTAACACAAATAGCAAATACACTTGACCTTCCCTAGTTTGTGTTAGGATCAGGTTTGTTCAACAGGGGTAGAGGAACTTTATAAATTAGGAATCAGTGAATAGGTATGGAGAAAATAAAGCCAAGGAGGCAGAGGAATAGCTTGGGCCCACATAAATAGAATTTAATTTTCCTGTTATGTGATGTGGTACTGACATTCTGTGAAGGCATTTTACAGACTGATCTAAAGACAAGTATTCAGTACTCCAGTCTAAATAAACCAGTTTCAGACAAAGAATTTGCCTGCAGTGATTCCTGCAGATGCTGGAGTTAACAAGTGCTTCAGTGGCTCCCTGGTGGGTTTTTGCATTTTATTCTGGTGGTGATAAGAACTGAGGTCACCTCATTTGCTTTCTGGGTCGGAGCTATGAAATGTCTGGGATCAAGGCTCTGCAACAGCCCATTAAGGAGTTTTTAATGAAAAGTAAATCCTTGTCAGAAGCTGTGTCTCTCAGTGACCCAAAGTCATTCACAAGTGAAGGATGTTCTAATCTTTGAGCCCTTCTGCAGGCATTTCAGGGAGTGCCCCTTACCCCTGCTCAGAGGGGAAAGGAGGTTGTTGTCTGTCTGCAGAGGAGGAACAGGGACAGAAAGGATGATCCCACCTTTCCTGAAGGAAAAATGTGTGTAAACATGAAATATGTTTATAATTGAATGATCAAATTCTGGTCATGTCCCTTCTAAAGCATAAGATAAGGCCCCAGATTACGATTGGTTTTCAGTTATCATCAAAAGCAGTGTGATCTCCCCTCATTCAAATCCAGCCACAATTAAAAGAACAACTGCAGGGAGAAGGATAGAGATGCAGACTGGATTCTGAGTGACTGTTAAATGCCCTCATGCAGAATCACAGAGAAAAATCTCAGTGTCTGAGAGAGATCTGAGGAGATTTCAGTTCCTGCTGTGTTTCTGAGGAGATCCATGCCAAGCACTGAGACAGGAGTGAGAGCAATCCATCTGCAGAGGTGTCCATCAGTTCGTTCTGTTTCCCACTGGCAGCATCTCCAAACACAGGAGCACAAAGCATCTTGTAAGAGAACAGAACGTTTCTGTTGTTCAGTGGTCTTTGATTACTCCCAGAGTCAGAGTGTTTTCATGGGACTCCAACCCTGCAGGGAGGAACTAAAAAGGAGAGAGCAGGACAAGGCTCTGTTGCCAGAAGAGCCAGGAGCTCCCCACAGCCCCTGCTCTCTGAGAGTGGGGCAGCACTGAAATCTTTGTGTGTGTCACTGGGAAAAGATGACAACACTTTGTTCCAAAACATGAAATAAAATCTCTTCTGCTGCATCTTTTTCACTGCATTTTTGTGGGTTTTTAAGCAG
>VWPU01003011.1:0-19735 GCA_013398955.1 Callaeas wilsoni
CAGAGCAGCCGGGGCGGGCCAGAACAGCCGGGGCGGCCGGGCCCGGCAGCTCCGCCCTGCACCGGCCACAGCCACCGCACACAGACAAAACCTACCCACGGCAAGCATTTGCATCCCCGCCTCATCTCACCATCTGCTGCTGCTGCTGCTCGCTTCAAAATTAATACATTGGCTGCTTGAACCAGAAGCTAATGCTACATCTGTCCTCCCTAGATCATTATTAGGCTACACATGCAACCCTTTTTGCAACTCAAATGGGGCGACAGTGGCCTCTAATCGGACAGCTTTTGTCCTCCGTCAACAGAGACCAAATTGTAGACCCTGAAACAAATGGGACTGAATCTTCCTCCTAGTCTGTGCTCCCTTACTTTCCCCTTCTTCTTCCCCCGTACACTTTCATCGGAGTTAAAAAGTAAATTAATAAAGTATACATCTCTTTCAAAGAACATAAGAAGGTCCTTCACAAGCAAAGGTACAGAAAACTCAGGACTGGTCTTGCTTCAATAATTTACACCTCCCAGTCCAATTTCTAGGGGCTGTTCATGGCTGTTAAGGAAACAAGTGAAATTGCATTTTATCATCTTCATCATTTATTCCTAATAGTCTCCTATTTGCATTTGATTTGCACTGCATGAAGAAAAGTAGAAATGTGAGAAGAATCAAGCATATATACTGAGGTTACAATTCTCATATAAATCTTAATTCTGTGGCCTTTAATCTAGAGAAAGTCTCAGAGAGGTATTCCCTATATACAAATTGCAACATACTGATTTTAGAGAAGGATTCATTTCACAGGCTTCAGGGGAAATAATCTGAGATCGAAATCTGTTCTCTTCCATGGAAGACACACTAGAAACTTCTTATAGGAACATCATCAAATTGAGCATTTTTAGAAGTCTCCTAGTAAAATGTATTTTGCCCTACATGTATTTTTCATCATTCAACTTAGAAATTATTTACAGTAAGAAAGTGAGTGGTCAAATCCACTTTAGCAGGTTTTAGGAGAATCCTAGCAAAATGTATGTATCTACAAAAAACCAAAGCCCAAACCATTCCCTCCTGTTCAAAGCACTTTGAAAATCAAGAAACTGCGAAAACAAATGTTTGCAACCATTTTTTTCTACAGTTTGAGAACCATGGCTATAGCTAATAAAACTTCTAAAACAAAACAAAACAAAACGCAAAAAAAACCCCAAACCAAACCAAAACAAAAAAACAAACAAAAAACCAAATAAACAAATCCCCACCAAAATCAAAACAACCCAAACCCAAGCAACATTAGAAAGGACAAAATGCTCCACCATGTTCTAGTCCGTTCTAGATCTGTCCCCATATTTGTAGGGGCTCAGGACAGATATATATATTAGCAGTAAAATAATGCCAAGCGACCTTGTTCACCTCCTAGAAGAAAGAAAGGGACAGAAAATTGGCAAAAGGCAGAAAAGACCCGTAGAAAAATAGTAACTATTTAAATAATCTCTTGTTTTGGAGCATTTGAGAATGGCAGAAAGGTGCTTCAAAAAAGGCCAGACAGTCCTGATGAAAAGGAAGGAACATGAGGGAGACGGGTCATTCACAGTCCATGAACCTTTACAGCATTCCTTGAAGAAAAACAGAAAGGTATATCTCAATTAAATAGCTTGTTTATAGGAAAGATGCAAATGTGTGCTTGGGGTAAGGCTTTTTGTCTTCTTTGCATCTTTAATCTTTTTTCTCACGATTACACTTTTTTTAACACAATTTTCCTTCAGAGAAATATGAAGAAAGGCAAAATCAGCTTACGCTTTCTTTTCATTCCAGATGGCAAAGTGATGACAACTGACTAATAGCTAAATCAAGAAATCATTATGAAGAAGGCATGGATTCTAAAGAAGGCCTTTGCAATTTTTCAAGTGAAAGAAACAGGAGAGCAAATATCTCCTAACTTTTAGAAAGCAAAGTTCATTCTCGAGGCACTGGAGACTACTCCATTTTCCTACCATCCTTTTGGGTTACAAAGCAGCGCTCTCTGTGGTTTACAGATGGGAAACTGAGGCAGGCTTAGTACCACAAAGGCTGTCACGGAGCATAACTTGGCGCTGTCCCCAAAAGAAGCAGCCACGGGTGCCTTTCCCAAACCACTGCCTTCCCCAAACCCAGGCTGTCATTTCTGCCTCTTCTCTGGGCTGGCACGAGAGCTTGTGCAGCCACAGGATGGACTCAAGCAGGGGTCTGATAGAGTTTTTAAGAGCAATACCTAGTCATGCTGGAGTAACTTTATGGTGGAACATGACCATGGACATATTTGTAACTAAATTAATGCTCTGTGAAGCTTGAGGGGCTGTGGTCACAAACTCAGGCTGTTCTGAAATTCCTTCTATCCTAGCATCAGGCAGTACTGGGATAATGAAAGAATCATGTGGTCCTCCGTGTCCTGCTTCCTGACATATCACAAGCAGAGACAGGACACATCGAGGGCTAGTGTCCCAACCACACTGCATGCTGGGGCAGTTCTGTGCACACCCTGGTATTTCCTTCACGGGGACACCAGTAAAAAATGGGAAAAATTTGGTGTTCTGCAGTTCTCTAAATCCACAAATTTGGTGTCAATCTAATTGCTGTGCTATAACACCAAATAAGGCCTATAGACCAAATATATACATGTTGAATGTGTAACACTGAATGTCTGAGACAAAATAGCAGACCCAAAAAGCTTTTGTCTAATGATTCCCATTAATGGTAAAGTTCTCCCAATGTCAATGGCTGCTGAGATAATCCAACTCTTAGCACATCTAAAAATCCAAATCAAGCTGTGGCCCTCTCAAGATAATGTGACTAATTTTATCCTTTTTTGACAGTGTTGTCTATTTTTGTCTTTGGCTTTGTAATGAAAATGTGGATCTAAATCAAGTGACCTGAATGCAATGGAAAGTTCTTATTGACCTGGTGAAGAAGAGAAACGTTTTGTAAATCTTAAAAAAATCCTAAACTCCTATACAGTAAATCATTAGATACTTGCATTAGAAAATTATTTTTAAAATTGTTCAAACCATAAAGAATTTACTATTATGCTACAAATAACTTTATTAACATTAAATTTTATTAAGAAGTTTCTACACAACTGTGTAGGTTTCCCTGACTTTGCAGGACTGTCCCAGCCGTGTGAATGGAGGCAGATCCCACTGGCAGGAGCTGCCTCCGCACACGCCACAGCATGGCCTGACCAGATGTGCAGATGTTAATAAATAATAATAACGATGATGATGATGACGATGGCAGAACCATGTAAGCATTCATGACTTTCTAGTTTCCAGCCTCTGCTCGATCTCCAACGCCAAAGTTCCTCAGATGGCTGGCGAGAAGTCAGGGGCTGACAGCCATCCTGGCAGCGCTCTCGGCCTCCGGGGCCCCTCACCTAATTATCCTGACATGGAGCAGAAGGATGCTGAGCCACTGCCAAGCGGGAGGTGCGGGCTCAGAGGGACACCCAATCTCACCGACCCGAGGAGTCTGGCCTGGAAGGACAATCACAGGTCACCCTGGGCCCCAGACCTACATTCCTGGCTTGCGCTAGCCTGCAGGCAAATGGATTACCTAGGACCAGGAGTAGGGAGGAAGAGGACTGGATTGCAAGCCAAGGCAGAGATTATTTGCAGCATGGATTAATTAAAACTACTCGGATTTCATTTTTTAACCTCTCATACTGATAAAGAATAAATGTTTCAGAATAAAAATACTCAACCATGCCAACACATCACCCCCACTGGTGGCTGCACATGCCAGGGCACAGCCTGGCCATATGTGGCTAGTGTCACCCTCTGACATGATGGCACTAACAAAAAATTATATCACAGGCTACAGTGAAACTGTACCTACCCCACTCTAACAGCCCATCCTAAAAGCCTGAAACAAGAAGAACATGGAGAAATAAAACGATAGGTGAAAATTATCATCATATTCAAGCAAACAGCATACACAGCTCTGAAATGTTCATTATAAAATTCCAGTGGCCTCAGTTCCACAGCACTGAGAGACTATATGTTGAAATAATGAAAGAGCAAGGGAGGAAGGGGGCTTGGAATAAAAGTCAGCAGGTGTAATTATTATTTGGAAAATTCTTAGGCACTTACTCTTCAGAGCACTGCATGAATATTCATTAAGCCTCCCAGCTTAGGAGGCTTCGAGTTTGAGTGTTGGTATCTTCCCTTTATGGATAAAAAGCAAGGCATAAAAGCCCAGTTTCAGACATCTAAGTGGAACTTGAGGATTGCTCTTTCTCCATAGTCTCATCAAGTCTTTTACCAATTATCTTTCTCTAAGGTAAAAAGAGCAACAACTAAGTGACTGTGGAGAAAAGCAATTGCCCAAGACCACTACAAAAATAAATGGCAAAACCAGAGGTGAATGCCGAACTCTGAAAACTCAGTCCAGGACCCTGCTCCCACGGGAGCACTACTTAAGTGTAGCAAATCGTGAGCTAATAATATCACTCTTTCGAGCTCTGGTAACAGTTTCCCAAAGCTTGCTCTGTGAGGCCACAGTTCAGTGATCCATGGAGCAGATCAATGGAGCAGTGCTGTCAGCAGAGCTTCAAATTAAAAGCTAAAAGAAAAGGGTTCATTGAGCTCTTGACATAAATTTTAGGTTCAGCAACAGTGCCTTAAAAACACTGCTCTTTGGCAATCATCACAGTCAGATGGCATTTTTCAGAATATATCTCAACTTGGGAAAACAACATTTTGTCAGGGAGTGTCTTGCAAGCCCCATAGGTTCTGATTTGCAGCTGAGGACCACTGCAGTTAGACATAGGCACCGATGCAAGTGTAAGCTACAGAAGCCTCAGCCACGTACCAGGGCAACAGTTTTGCCTCAAGAACCCTCAATACCATCCCAGAAACCTATCTGGAGAGTAAACAATGCTGGCTACAAAGCCCATATGGAAAGTCTAGGAAGCAGACAGATGATATGCTGTGCCCCAACACCTCTGCTCCTCCAGAATCAGAGGACTAAAAGAAAGATACCAGAGGACTAAGTAGGCACACTTCTGGTTCTTCGTGCACCCATGAGATGCACTGAAGCAAATGATACCTCCTCTGGGGCTTTTGATCTCCTTTTCATTGGAGATGAAAGTAAGATTTTTTCTGTTTTTTAAAACACATATATGAAAGCAACATAAGAATTCTTGCGTATGCCATCGAACTGTTTAGTGGTTTTGCAGATATAGAAATCTGAAAGCATGACAAGTAAAAGTGCTGCAAATGTAGCTAAGCAGAGTATGATCCCAAAGGTCTGTCAGCAAGCAATCCAACCTGTCTTATTTGCTCAGTCATTTCTAACTTTCCCTGCATAAGACAATAAGGAAGTGTTATTTATCCTAATTTACAGTATATTCCTTTTAGTAAAGGACACAGGACACATCACTGGTACCTTGGCAGGGTTTAATCTTGTAGGAGGTCTATGTAACGGCAAAGCTTTTCCAAATGAACAAATAAATATGCATCTTCTAGCCCTTCCCACTTAAACAGTATAAAGCTAAATAACGAAAGAACTTTAAAGAGAGTAAACACAATTCAAAGAAAAAGATTGAGGCAATACAAATGGTAGAAACTGGAAAAAGGCAAATGAAAAGTATAAATAGAAAATATCAGCAAGGATGCAAAGAATGTATCTTTTCTTAATTCTGAAGCACTGGGTAGGACAATGACCAGACAGGGTTATCTGTTTCTCAGGGGTTAGTTACTAAGAAACTTCCCAGAAGTCTGGTTATGCCAAGGTGACCGAAACGATGGGATGAGGCATTCTCTTTTTGTGCATTTTTTAGAAAAGCTGAATCTCTGGCAACAGAGCACTCAGACATGGGAATACAGCAGAAGAGGGTTGCATCTGCTTTGGCAGGATCTTAGCAATATTTGATTCCATCATCAGGAATTGTCCCTGTTTCTGTCCCTACACTGGAACATGTCTTGGCGCCAGTGAATCAGCAGAAAAATCAAGGGTGAAGCTGAGTTCAAGGAATAGTCTGGGTCATAGTTTATTTGCTTATTATTTTGGGTTTCACTTAAGTCTATGAGATTCTTTTCTAATTTACACTTGTTTTCCAAGGGCATTGCCTCTTCATGTTTTCTTATAGGTTCAGCACCTCATAATGAGCCTCTCTGCTGCCTTTTGGCTTTGGATAGGCTGCAGCCTTATCTTTCTTCTCAAAATTTTATTTATTCTCTTTGCAAAACCTCATTTATTGTTGGACACTGGTGGTGAGATCAGCCTCCTTAGAACACAAGTGTGTATACACAGCCCAAACCCCTGTAGAGTTTACAGTCTAAACATTCACTCAGCAGCAAAGCCTCATTAGCTCTGTTTCATCCCTGTCTCCTACCCCCTATTTATTTTGGCATTGTACAAGAATATGCTGTATTCCTGAAAACAGAAGTCTCCTTTATAGTAGGATTTAGGTACATTAAAGCAGGTAAAGTATAAATTCGATGAACAGTAATGTAGTAGTCTGGTGGGAGTACAGCTGTCCAGCTGTTCCTTTCACAAAAAGATGCTGAACTGTGTGCCAGAGCCACGAGCTTCACCATGGCAGCAACGGGTGGAAGCAAAGGAGCTCCCATTCCAGAACTAGGAAGTTTCCCTGTTTGTTACATCCCATTCCTGTTAACTGAGCAGCTGTGAGAGCCTCCAGTGAAAGGCAGTTTATAAGAACACACAGATCACTGCCAAGTGTCAGCTCTGATGGAGTTATGTCTTGGTGTACTCCTACTACAAGGAGGAGGCTGTAAAGGGTTAAATGGCCATTTCCTCAGCAAGAATCAAATGCTATGATGAAGATCCAGTGCTCTTCTGTACCTCCTCAATCATTCTTTTCTCTTTTCCTCAAGAACATAAGAAACTGCCACAGCAAGAGGTGAGATTTGCAATATGCCAAGCACAAATATCACACGGGGTGGCAAGAGACGCCCTCTGAGAACCAAAGACCTGTTCAGAAGTCTTCTATCAAGACAAAATAGAAATGTCCCACCAACCTGAGATACTGAGATAGAGTCAGAAGGTCCTCTCATTTATAGCCAGCACTTCAGAGCCACTTTTTAATGCTTTAAAAACACAAGAACATTTTATTCCACCTCAGAATAACAGTGTTATATGTTAGAAAAAGATGCTCTGGAAATTTACCATGAAAATTACCGGCAAATATTCACTTCTTGGCAGCCCTGTGTATTTGGAGAGGTCTTTCATTTAGTTTAAAAAAAATAAATTACTAAATAAACATACATGTTATTACTCACATCCAGGAGGAAGTGTGACTTTTCAGGAAAAATGAACTTTCTTCTCAGGCACTTTCCAATAAGAGCACAGAAGAGTAAGTATACTACAAGTCAGATTTATTAGAAGTAAATTAAAATCATCTGTCATAGGAAACTTCTTTTTTTCTCCTCTAAACTTTTGTTCTGAAGCAGAAATAAATCCCAATTGTATTCAAAACAAAATAAATAAAAGCTTTTGTAACTTGCACTATTTTCTCAGTTGTAGTATTTATGATGAACACAAGGTATTTATTTTTGGAGGGTAAAAAATGAACACTCTGCTATTATTTTAGTCTGTTTTGTGTCTTTTTAACAGTCATGCATTTCATTCTTTTCAAATGCCTATTAATTTTTGGCATTAGAATTCCCTAAAGTAATCTTGTAAATAGAAAGACACTTAAGTCTGTGTCTTTACACTATTCTCTTACATACTTCTCTAAACATTAATTTTGTTGATTCATTTTGAAAATATCCTAAAGTTCAAAGTTTTCAGCACTTTTGAGAACTGGCCCCTATTATCAGTTAAAATATCATTATATATTAACCTTCTTGGAAACCAGAGCCTCTCCACTTAATCATAAACACTATAGCTAAAATCTGACTTAAGTAATCTGCCAAATGCTGCGCAAGAGCTGGTGCCAGTTAGGAAGATAATCTAATTCCCTCTGTTTCCAGAGCTGGATTTTATCCAGGGGACAATTTTTTTCTTTGGGTTATATTTTTTTCTAAGCTAATTTGGGGCATTTTGCCTTTGGCATGGAACATTTTCTAAATAATACAAAAACATCAATTTGGACACAGTGTCAATGCCATAACGTACTACTTTTATATGGTTTCATATGAAAAAAAAAAACATTACATCAGAAACAATTTTAACAAAAGAAACAGTACTAAAATGCCTTCTTGCTTTTAGGCATGTGGGAAATGTCACTCTGAACAGACCTGCAGAACCTATAGCAAACACAAAAGTTAACTTGAATCCTTTTCCTATGGCACATCTGGCTAGAAATGCAATTCCTTGCTCCTACCCCAGTGTGATTGTGGTTTGCTGGGAAAGGATGGAGCTGCTCTGTCCCCACTTTCTGCTGTGGGTTTCTGGCTTTTCCCTCCATCAAGGACTAGACTCAGCAGTGCAGTGCACCTTGACCGAGTGCAAAAGGAAGGATTCCTTTTCCTTGAGTAAGAGCCATCTCACCCTGTAGCTGCACAACTGTTAGATCTGGTGCATTCATCATGAATCCAACCAAGTCCCTGGTAAAACAATCCAGTCAGGTGCTGTAATCTTCAGGGCTGCTGACTTTAATTTTAAAACGACTCTGGAGCAACTCAATTTCCAACTGCTTTTTGTTCTTCTTGCTAATGTCTTACTCTGAGGTCGAAGATGCAATCTTTTTCTTTAATCACAAAATCCATTTATATATTCAACAAGTCACTCTGATTTTAAGAGAATGCTTTGCTAACATTAAGGTATAGAAAATTAAGAGCTGTCTTCATGGAAGTGACTTCTAGATTTTCATTAAATACGCCCTGTTAGTGGTTTTATATTAGGCCACTGTCTCTTGGAACTACGGACCTGATGCTGGTTCAGGTTGCATTTCCTGTGGCACAAAATAACTCTGCTGGAAGCTGAGCCTCTCTCCTACAGAGCCTTCTGAGCACTTCATGCACAAAGACACAGCCATGCCTTGGAACCACCCTTTGTGCTGCAGGGCCCAGTGCTTGCTTTTTTTTGTCAGTGATGAAGTTGCTAAGGAAAACAAAGGGGAAAAAAAAAAGGATTTCTCAAAGTGAAAAGCATAGTTTCAAAACAGTAATAGAATTAGATCTGAGATGTTTTGGGGGAGACTTGCTGGAGGGTAGATGACAGCTGGAGAACCTTCATCCTGACCAGCTGTTAAGGTTTGCTCCTACAAGATACTAAGCAAAATACACCAGTCAGAGCCATGATTGTCTGAATTCATGTGACTAGTCACTTTTCTCAGAACATGCTCCTTCTGGACTCAGCTACTCAAGAGATTCAGCCCTTCTTTTGGGTCCTCAGAAGGCTGGTACATGTTCTGGCAGGAAGGCATTCTTTCATCCAAATGCAGCAGGACACATACTGACAGCTTCATTCCCATTCTTTTCTGTAATCACCCTGTCTGCTCCTGCTCAGTCAAGGAGGCAGAGCTTGATGTTCTGCATTAAGGTTTTCCCCATCTCCTCTAGTCTTAGTGGCTGAAAAGTGACATGAGACTCTCACATTCTTCTGTCACAGAATCATGGAATGGGTGGGGTTGGAAGGGACCTCTGGAGATCATCTAGTCCAACTGCCCTGCTCAAGCAGCTTCACCTAGAGCAGGTTGCACAGGGTTGCATCCAAGTAGGTAGTGCGTATCTCCAGAGAATGAGCCCACAACCTGTTTCAGTCCTCTTTCAACCTCAATGTAAAGATTTTCCTCATATTCAGATGGAACTTCCTGTGTTTCAGTTTGTGCCTGTTGCCCCCACCCTGTCTCTGGGCACCACTGAAAAGAGCCTGACCCCATCATCATGATTCCTGCCCTTAAGGTATTTGTATGCACCTTTAAGACTGCCCTCAGTATCCTCAAGGCTAAACAGGCCCAGCTCCCTCAGCCTTTCCTCAAAGCAGAGATGCTGCATGCGCCAGGGAGATGCTCTATGGCTGTCGAAGATTCGACCCTGTTAACAGGCTTAAATTTCTAAAGGTATTTAATTCTACATTTTTTTGCAACTACAATGGCAAATGTGCGGGGTGTTTTTAAGTTTAATACATTTCAGTTCATTTAACTGAATTATGAACAGAGAACTTTCTGCAGAAAGCCCATGTCTGCAGAACAAGCCTTTGGACTACAGTTACAACATATTGATGATGCTTTTACTATTTTCATCATACTAATATCCAGAAGATTGCCAAACAGTGTGAAAGGAACTGAAGTTTTACTATAGCTACAAAGACAGTAGCTTCTAGTACTTGCAGGACTAGAAGCTCAGGTTGCTTTTTCCACATATGATCTCATCTGCCTCTAGTATTTATCATAATGTTTGGAGAGACTCATTACTTACAACCCTTCCATTCTGGATCAAGGCTACATTCATCTGAAGGTTTCATCCACACACAGACATTATAATTACACTGAAGGTTATTCTACCGTGTCTGAAATACATCTTGGTCAGGAAAACTGAAGCCTTATTTCTAAAAGCCCAGCATGCATAGCACGATAACATAAGGGAAAACTCCAAAAGATACTCCACTAGTAGACCTCAAATGTGATACAGACAAAAATTTTTCTATGTAAAAAAACTTTTTTACATCCTAGGAAGTTACATTATTTGTTATTTATATACTTAATTATGCCCACTACAGATATGTTTTCTGCAGCAAAAGCATTTTACTATAGATGACTATCAATAATTGGATAAGACTTCCAGCTCATTTCACACTAGCTAGAAACAGCCTCAGTCATGTTAATGACTTTTGAGGTTGGCTGGATTTCAACTAATAACCTAAAGATGAATAGACGTACGTATCCAATTACTGAGTCTCTTCAAGTGAACACTAACAGAATACTTATCTTTGTATTCAGAGAGGAAAAGGGAAAAAAACTAGCCAGGTTGGCAAAAGTAATTTATTTGGCATCTGTCTGAACTAAATAGTAGATTTATTAGTTTAAATAATAGTCTAAAAATTAGAATTGCCATGCAGTCAAACACACATAAAATTGTAATCCAATTCCAAATTTCTACTGTAATCTTTGACATTACATGCTTGACTCAATTGTCAGATTTTTAAAGTCCAGGAAAGGCGTGGTGGCCAATCAAAAAGATATTCAGTAAAAGCAAGCTGTTATACAGGATAATAATCCTAACAGATGCCAGTGGTGACTGTGTGGTCCAACTTTCCTTTCTTTTTCTTCAACATCTACTGAAAAAGTACACAGACTATTTCCCACTCTGTTTTGAAATAGGTAAATAATTTACGAGTAAATGGCTTTAAGAGAAAAAAAATATTTGGTAAATATGAACTGCAACAATGAAAAACCTGCAAAGATTGTTAATGATGTGACTGCTAGTTAAAATAACTGGCAGATTTTATGGCACCAAAAGGGGAGAAATCAAATCTAAAATTACAGCAGAAAGTAAAGAGATTATGACCTACTTATATTTTTAATACCACGTTTGGAAGCAAATATAGCTTTCTTTAAACACTAATAGATAGTCTAAGATTGTTTGCTCTTCTGTTTTCCCTAATTTGTTTCAAATTTATGAAATTCTTGCTATTACCAGACGTATTCCCTTCTTAATGCTCCAGTGAGAAACAAGCTTCCTACCCTATGTGAAGATACCGAAGAGTACAAAATGGTGAATAATTAATAATTTATCATCATGACTGGACTAAAGGCGTTAACAATTTATGACAAAATACGAATATGCTGAGCAAACACTGTTTTTCCCTGGAGTTCTGTTAATTTTAAAAAACACAGATGAGAAACCATTTCTCTGTATTGCATGGTTGCGCCTGTGCACATTCGCTGCTCACGAAACCCAGGTCCCTGCTGCCCTGCTGTCCCTGGCAGATGGGACACCTGCTCTGCAGACCAGTGGCACAAGTGCATTTTAATCACAGTAGCACATGGGAAGGTATATTAAACCCCAAAGGCATCCTATATGTGTCCCAGTGGGATACATATCAGACAGATACCACTTAACAAGGAAATCAAAATCTCAAGGTTTTTGTTCAGTCTCAAGGTCTAAGAGAGCCAAAAAAGGATGGTTTCGCTGCTGGTAGCCACGGAGTGACCCTCAGTGACCAGAACTCAGTGTAACTCCAGCTCTGTAACCTGATCCAAAGATGGGATAACCCTGCTGAGTTCCTGGTGGTTTTCAAGCTTCATTCCTCTGTAAATCAGGAACCAGTGGTTTCAATGATCAGATAGGGGAGGCTGCAAATTTAGATTGCAACATTTTAGTCTCAGGTTCTTCATGTTCTTCCAGTACAGTCTATGTTGCGTTTATTTAAGGTCTCTGACAACTGTGACACATTGACACCTTCTTTTCACAAGTATTGCAATATGCTGAAGTCCTCTGATTACTGAGGCAAGTGGTCAGCCTGCCAAGGAGCCTCTTTGAACCATCACATCAAACACTTAACACCGCCTGCTTCTCAGGAAGGACACCAGAGCCAAACCACTGACAATGTAACTTCTGCACAAAAAAAATCATCCAACAATTCCTGTACAAACAGGCCCTTGTGTGCCATGTTAGCTGACATAATGGAGTAAATACACCAACACTTTTAAGACACTGATTTTAAGCACGTAGTATTCTGTTAGCTTTCATGCATTTACTCCTTACTTTACTCTCATTTACAGGAAGATCCAGCTATATTCCTAAAACACTTAGCACAATACTGTGGCAGCAAGAAACCAGTTCCTTATCCCTTTGCACTTGTGTGTTCTTTCATTCCTCATCCCGGTCCTTCTGGAAAAGTGCAGCATCAGTGACAAGACTCTGTTTGTTAGGAATTGTTAATGCTTACTGCCAAAAAACACACACATATTTTGCTAGGCAGCAAACTTAATAGAAAAAACATCATGTTATTTATGCCAGAATCATGTAGGCCACATTAAACATTTTGACATGGTGGTTCACATTGACATTTAAATATTTAAGAAAGAGGGGTGAGATATTTTTGATGTTATTACACTCTCATAATTTCCAAGGAGCAGTGGGTACCTTCTTGGCCCTAATGTTAAACATAAAAAGTCTATCTTACATTGTCTTTCTGTTACTTCCCTGAAAAACTATGCCTGATACTAGAAAACCAAAATGTTTTTATAACTGTTTTTTGTAATTTTATAAGGAAAGAGACCACAAATTTTTACAATTATTTCTAAACAAGTTTATCTAAACAAAGCTATTAACAAAACAGGGCAGATCACTTCTTCATATCAAATCAAACCATCCATCTCTATGTAAGTACAGAAAAAAGTCAGAAGGTTCCCCATGGACTCCTCCTTCCTTACAGAGAATCTATCACTTGAAAGGCAAGAACTACAGGAATCTCCTAGAGAGTGAATATCCTCTAACTATTCAAATAAAAATTAGAATCCTACTTTTTGCAACAAAGAAAAATTTATTACTCTTACCTCATTATTACGAAGACATTAGTATGGCTTTTTCAAAACATTCCAGTGGCCTTCCAAACTGCAAAACCTGCCAGATTCTTTGACTCAGTTGCCATAAAACATTTCTAAATTGCTGAAACCAGATCCAAATTTTGTTTTATAAAAGCATAAAAAGGATATGAGTAAAACCGTGGGTTGATTCATTGTGAATGTAACATATGTTAAAGGGTTTCCGGGCCCTGTTACTCATTATGAGAAAATAGCAATCCAGATACGCAGATATATTATGGTGGCTCCACAGATTTAGTCTCATCCTATTGTTTTTGGTGGTTTTCCCTTTCATCTAATCATCTACATCTGGATTTTCCCTAAGTAAACCCATGTATTCCAAAACCAAGTGAATGAAAGCAGTGCCATCAATAAAAGTGTGTACTTTCTCTAGTAATATTAACCACACGCTTTTCTCTTTGTCAACAGAGCAAACTGGAGCACAGAGAAAATAAACCTTTGGAATTCTCAACCATTCAGTTATATTACTATGAAATTTGGAGTATTTTTATCATTTAAGAAGACAATAATGTAACTTACAATTGAATTAATACCCAGGTTGTACGAAGAGCTAGACAAGAACCTCAAGTATTTTTTTTAATCTTATTCAGAATATTTCAGTTTTCTGTGAATTGTACAGCTTAGCAAATCTTTACAGGCTGTTCAGTAGTTAATACCTTCCATATAATCAACCAAGCAATCACCATGATACTCATATTTAAACATCTGATGGAACACGTCTTTTGCTGCAGGAACATCGGCAGCACTGCTCAGCAGACTAACCCGGTTCAGGTGTGGGATTTCTATCAGGTACACGTAAGAGAACTCCTGCCTTTGCAGATGGGCTTTGCAAGAGCTTCTGGGAGCATATCTCCAGAGGTTCACTGTGTGCCTTCAGGCACATGTAGATAATTCTGGGAGTGCACAACTCCTCTGCAGCTCGGCCCATCGTCGCTGGGAAGCAGCAAGAAGAGCAGCCCACATCAACGACCCCAGTCAGCTCTCCCCTTACCTGCTCATGTTGAGCTACACTGAGAGCAGCTCCACGCTCCATTCAGAGGGTTTTGGGACCTGTGTTTGGGAAGTGAACTAGACAACACCTGGGCAAGTGCAGGAGTGAAACCTGCAAAAGGATCAGCAGCTAATTCATGTTCATCAGCCCTTCCTGGAGTCTCAGCAGTGCCAAAGCTGCACCTTAATGGAAGGTAACACAAGGCTTAATATTTCTGTGTGGCACAGTTGTTTTTTTTGTTTTTTTTTTGTTTAAACTAAAGGCTGGAATTACAGACAAGTGTAAAAGAAGTTGAATTCTTATTACAGCTTGTGATGTTCATGCAAAGTGCAACTGCGTTTTTGGAATTTCAAGAAATCTTTCAGAGAGTTCAAGTTTGGGTAGTGCTGGGGGAGTGAGGGCTGTTTTGACCTCATTTGTAAGGAAAAGCATTTCCATGCTTTTAGTGTCAGTTTTCAAAAAAGCACAGGGTGCTGGGGTTTTTTTGTTGTTGTTGTTAGTATTTTTAACTTTCAAACAAAGCCAAAAGTGATCCATTGCTTTGGTGCACTGTGTGGGAGGGAGGTGTTGCTAAAAAATATCCCAAGATTCTCTTCAAAATAAACCCTGCAATCTCTTCTGCCCCACCACTTGCGGGTTTGTTTTTGCAAGCACACTGATTTTTTAAAAATTATTTTTTAGATTTTTTTTTCCTATTTGACTAATGTAGAACAAATATTTACTCTCAAACAGAGACATAAAGCCAAAGCATTCTTTGAATTGTTTTGCTGACTCTGTTCTTTCCACAACATATTTTGGTTTTTAATGCTCACCACCCATATCAAGCTGCTTTTAGGCAGCAGCACAAGGAACTTCAGGATTTCAGTTAATATTCAGTATTCCTCTCCCTAAGGACTACTGCTGTCATATTTCAGCTTTTGCTTTGTATTTCCCATTCTCATGTGCCTCTGTGTGTTTTTTAAGACACAATTTAGGCAGAATATAATTCTGTTGGCTCAGAGCAGGAAAAATGTGCTTTTAGCGAAGAGAAAGAGGATGACAATAGGGAAAAATGAATGGAAGAACCAAAAAGGGAAAAATACTAGCAAGCAGGGTGTGATTGTCACTCTGAATTCTCATTTTCAGTCTAAAATGTTTATAAAAAGTGGAATCTTAGTAATTATATCTGGGTGTTTTTGTTTTTGTAGCTAAGTGATTATATTTGACACAGCTTGAAGCCAGTTATGTTTATACAAGTGCGTGGGTTTAAGATGGAGAATCAAAGTTTGCCAAAAGCAATTGAACCGTAAAAGTCACTGAAAGTTTTCATATTACACCAGAAGAGGAGAAACACAGATACTGGTGCTGTGCTCTAACCAGATAGTTGAAAAGAAAGCTGGGATTTTGCTGGTCATATTTTGTTAGAAATGGTATTTCCGCAATACTTCAAAGAAAACCGTTTTTGTACTAAAGCCACTTCTAAAGCAGCAGCCATCAGAGGAAGCAGGATGAGAAAACAGAAGCAGGAGGGAGGAAGGACAGACCGCAAAGCCAGAAGGAGATGTCTGCTCAGTCAGAGCCTCTCCAACATTCCCTCCTTTAAACACTGAGTTGGTATTTTCCTCCTAAAGACTGAGGCTTTAACAAGCACAGACTTCTACACCACTGTGAGCAGACTGACTTTGCAAGTGGCATCCTTCATACGCTGGGTCTCGGGAGGCTGAGTGGAGTGGAGCTGACTCAGGACAATGATGTGCTCTCATCAGGGAGCGAAAAGTGCCAGCAACTAAAAACTGAAAGAAAACAGTAAGCACGTCCCAGACTGACAGCAGATGGTTTTCAAATTCTGGCCATTTGAGAGGCAAAAGGGAGGGAGAGAAAGGGAAGGTTTTGCTGTTGAGAAGAGATGACAAAGCAACCAATCCTGCAGCTGTGCTCAAGGGTGAATAGGTGAAGTCCATGTCAATTTTGCTAAGACTGTAGAATTGAATTTCAGCACAATAAAAGAAGAAAAGAAAAAAAAGAACAGAATAATTCCAAATATAAAGTTCTATGGAAGAGCAGCTTTGGGTGAACATGAAACTGTGATTTGAGAACTATGAATATGAAATGTGAATCAATGGTATTTAGGATTTAAAGCTTCTTTCAAGATGTCAAAACTATTTTGCATTAGTTACTTACTGTACGACTAGCATACTGTATTAAAGATGGGGAAACAGAAGCTGTCAGGTCACTGAAGAGAGTGGCCAGGAATTCAAGCTATCCTAATGAAAAATGTCCTTTTCTATGTTTAAGTTTACTTTGTTTAGACATCATCAAGCATTAGCATGAGGCAAGATCGATATTTTGCATGGACAGTGTCAGGAAAAAATGAGAATGCACACAACATAAATAGTTTGTGTTCAATCAAAAAATATGGCTATCAAAGAAATCAAAGAATGTAACATTTAGGATGTGATGTTGTTCATCATTCTCATCCTCGGTGAGATAATGTCATTCCTTATGGAAATCAGTCCAACCTTTCACTTGGCAATCAAACCCAACCTCCAAACTGTTAACTTAAGAGTGCTTCTAACATGCATTATCAATCTCCTTTCTTAAGTCAGTTTTCTCTGGTTCTGTCCACAGAAGATATGGGGAACATACTGCCTCTCTCTTTATAGCAGCCTTAACATACCTGAACACTATTGTGATGCCTCTCCTCATTTTTCTCTCTGCTAAACAACTGATATCCCATCCCCAATCTCTCATAGGTTGCATCTGCAGAACTTTTGAATATTCCTTTTGCTTTTTCCTGAAGTATCTTCTATGGTCCACATTATCCCTCAATCTCAGCACCCCACATGAGACACCGCTCTAGATAAGGCCCTCTCAAGGTTATTTGGGCCCTGAGAATTATCTGACATCTCTTCCAGACAACACTCCCAGTGAAGTGTTTGCCTGTTTTCCTGGCAAAGGCTTGCCATCAGTCCTTCACCCTTGGCCAAGATGCAGCTGCCACATCTCACACCTTAGCATGTATACAGTTATTTGATTCTTGCTGTAGGTAATTCAGTGAAAGGTAACACTTACTTTTACCTTAAATTATTTCTATAACTTAAACACAGGTAGGGGAGGGCAGGGATGACATTTTATAATGTTACTGGCCTTCAGCCTCTGCATAAGCAAAAAAACACCATTAAAAAACTCTTCCGGGTCTCATCACCAAATTTATCATACCAAAGATGAAAAAGAAGGGGGGAACATTCACCCTAATTGCCCAGAATAATAAACCTTTTTGTCATCTGGGCATGAGACAAGATGACAAAAAAGCTGCGAACATTCCAGCTGGTAGCTGTCTGAAGAAACTGCTTTGCTCCAGGTTGAGAGACCCCTTCCCACATGCCAAGATTTTGCAGAAGTCTTGCCAACTCCTCTCCCATGTTCTACAAGTCAGTTTTATGAGAAGCAGAATGATGAAAAGGGAAGGATTTGCAAGTGGATGATACAAATTATGTGCTCAGGAGTCCAGGAACAACCTTCAGCCTGGACTTGCTACGCTTCTGCTCAAGCACTGTTTGAATAACGGTGTCAGCACAGAGGGAAAAAACATGACATAATCCAACATCTCCTGATATTACTGCACATCATTTTAATCAGAGGAATAGCTCTGTGTCTGCCTGAAGCATTAGCAGTGACAATATATATATATATAGAGAGAGAGAGAGAGAGAGAGAAAGAGAGAGAGTTCAGCTGACCTTCTCCTTCCATAATAAAAAAAGTTGTGATGAGGAAACATGGCTTTGCTAATATGACAAATTAGGAGGTTATAAAGAAGTGGACACACGACAAAGCCTAATTATGGAGCGGAAATAATGGGTTATTGGCTCCTTTCTGTCAGTCCTGAATTGTTACCTAAGTTCAGGCAGGAGAAAAAAAGACAGAAGGAAGAGACACTATACAGGCCCTTCACAATCAGCTCATCTCAACATAACAACATGGATCTCTTAGGGCTTGGACACACCTTGGCACAGTTGCCAAGGGTATCCTTCTCCCTCCTCCCCATGCATGGAAGCTGAACCAGTCTTATTTGATCTGCTGAGCCATTGTGGCTGGAAGAGTTATGTTAATGCAAAAGATCCAAGATCCCTGTTTCTTGTTAGTATTTAAATGCCAAGCAGTTCAGCGGCTGAATCATAAGCAGTTCAGCCATGCACGGGTAGAATTAATTTCAGCTGGCCAAGAAGGGTACACCAGAGCTCTTAACCAAGCAGGGCTTGACAGGCTTAGCAGGAAGGAAGCCTCTGCAGAGCTTGTCCAAAGATCCTCCTTTTCTTTCTTCTTAGCGTATCACAATACAATTTTCACAGGAAGTAAGTGATCCGCATTAAAGATTTAGATCTAATCATGTTGAGTTGGATTTAAATGGAAAGAAATCAAGTTCTTAAGGAATCTGTCTAATGCATGTCAAGGAGTAGCAGTTTAATTTAGAGAGTAGCTGTAATGTATCATTCAAATAATAAAAAACCTGGAAAAGTCAGGACAAAAGGTAATTCTGACATTGTTAAGAGTTAAATTCCAAAGGTATTCCTCTACTTCTCTTTAGACTGGCATGAAATAAATCATATACTCCGTGAGAGGACAAGATGTACAACTGAATATAAATAAAAAACTACTGTTGATGCTCTCTCTACTTCCCCCCTTCCCTTCTCCAAAATGCTTGCAGGGTGCTTTCATCTTAACTATTTCCTGATTAGAGAAGTTGTGATCCCTTAGGCCAAGCTGGATCTTCTCCTCGAAATGAGTCACCAACACTGAGAAAACAATAACTGGAGAGTCACTTTCCGAGATACTGAGATGACTTTCAGTGCAGTCTGTACAAGTGAAAGAAGCACACGCAAGTGTACCAAGTAGATATTTCAAATCAGATGGTATTTCTGTGTTTTTTTCATCCTTGCCTTTGCTGAAAGCTGTGGTTTTACAAAAAGTTAAAGTTAACCCAGGCTGCTGCTGAGAGGGACTGATGTCATCCCTGATCCCTCATTTCCATGACTTCCTTTGGGCCAAGATTAGCATTTATGGGCCATGAGTGAGCCAGATGACAGCATGGAGCCAGCTCACCATGTGCCAGCGAGAGCTTCTGTCGGTGTCTCTGCAGGGCAAGAAGAAGGAAGGGAGGATGAGCTGGATCACATCTACATTTAGATTTGAAGTCACTGTGAAGCAGCAGTCTCTGGTGTGGATGTCACACAATGGCTGCACCCACATGGTCTAGTCCTATCCGTGTGTATGTCTCTGTGTGTGTG
>VWPU01003013.1:0-19629 GCA_013398955.1 Callaeas wilsoni
CCCCGCGCCCCCGCCTCACCTGAGACTCCGCTCCCTCCGCGGCGCCGAGCGGAGGGGGGGGACGAGCCCACTGGGCAGGGTGCTTGGGGCGCGGCGCTCTCCGCTACGGGCGGGGCGGTGTGTCCCCCCCCGCCGCCCCCTCGCAGCGGGGCAGGAGGCGCTGCGCGGCCGCCCCGCGCTGCTCGCCGGGGATGCGGCGTGGAGCGCGGCGGGCGCTGTGACAGCTCCGCAATATGGCGGCGACCGCCGCCGTTCGGATTTTCCCCCCTATCAGATGTGGCTCCTGCGCACGCACTGCGCACGCGCGGCGCGAGCGGGCGGGCGGGCATGCGCTGCGCGCGGCGCGAAGCCGCTGCCCGGAGGGGCGCGGGGGCGGCGGCCGTGAGGGGCTCCCGTGAGGGGCTCCCGTGAGGGGCTCTCGTGAGGGGCGGGGAAGGCTCCGGGACCGCGGCTCCTGGCGGGGCACGGAGCTCCCGTGCGGGGACGGCGGCGAGCGCTCACCTTCTGAGGCGGCGGCCTCTCCGCACGGGTTTCCGCGCCCCTCTGCGCGCTCGGGCGCAACCGGTGCTCGGGGACCCCGCGCAGCCCACCCGAGAGCAGCCCTGTGTTATGGGAGCCTGTGGAAACTGCTCCAGCGGCAGAGCTGCTCTCCAGGAGCTCCCTGCTCCCTTGAGTGAGGAGGGGATGAGGAGAAGCAGCTCTGCCGTTAGCGCGGGGGGGAAAGGAGAACCTCAACAAAGGCTTGAGCCAGGGAAGGAGAGTTGGCGGCGTGGTTTGGTTTTTTTGTCCGTCCAAAGCCCCGCCAGGCATGGTGCCGCCTTTTTGGCGGGCGTGTGCTCCGAGGCGCGGTGGGAGGCCGCGTGTCTCGCCAGATAGGGTGGCTCGGAGCTGGCGATGCCAGCTGCCCCGGGGTGCGGCGGGCAGGAGCGGGGTGCGCGGTGAGCCAGGGGCTGGGAAGGGTCGAGCTGCGATGGCTCCTGAGAACGGGGATGCCTTCAGGGAAAGAGCATGGAATGCAGCCTGAGTCGAGAGCAATGACCCTATTCCTCTCCTCCATATCATCGCAGTGATGGGCGTTCTCTCTTTTTTCATCACTCAGTCGTGTGAAAAAGTCACGCTGATGGATGGGATCACACCTTTTTTTGTTAATTTTCTTTTTTTTTGTATACAGTTCCAATGGGAATGTAGAAGAAAATAGCAGTAAGGAGAATCCTTCTGAAGGACAGAGAGGTTGAGGCAATCCCAGCCCCCACTGTGCTTTCTCAGTTTATTTTTGTTTGCAAGGAAGTGAAGGTGCTCCCTGAGCTCAGAGGCAGCCCAAGCAGGGAGGCCAAACAGCAAAGCTCAGTGCAAAGAGATCCACTCGAGCTACCAACTCTGATCTGAGTCATGCAGCTGCTATTAATACACCTCGCCCTCTGGCTGTCTGATAAAGAGAGGTTGAGGGAAGAACTATGAGGAATTTTCAATTAAAAGCTGCTTCAAAAAGAATAAAAAGAACATTCTGTGGTGAATTGGAGATGGGGAGAAGGGGAAGAAGAGGAAAGCGGCCTCGCAAACAAGGAATAATCTCCCAGAGAATTTGTGGGACCCTCACTGACTATATTTTAAATTTGTTTTTGACAAAATTTAAAGAACATTCTGATAAGGTAAATGACCACATAATAAAAACTATAAAATTAAATTTAATTATTGATATAAGCTTGAACGTAATTACTTTTTGTGGAGACATTTCATTTAATTTGTGATATTTTTGTGCATTTTGTTGTATATTTCAAACAGGTATTTATCTAAACAGACATCATCAGAGAATCTGAACATCTCGGTCTATTAAAGGTATGTTCAATTTCCTCACATGGACTAAAGTTTCATTTCTAGCTTGGTTTGTGCCATTTTGCTCCAAGGAAGAAGTGACATTGGCTAATTCCTTCTTGTCTATGTTGTTTCTGTTGTTCTTGATTGTGAAGAACATCCTCGTGTGAAACAGTATTTTGCAGTACATTAAACTTCTAAGGCATCTTGCAGCGTCTGCAGATACAGAGTTTCACGGACCAGCCACCATTAGTACACATCATGCTGTTCCCTGTTCAGATGGCCTTCACCTGCGGGTCAGAGTAAGGGAAATGAAACAAACAAACAAAATGCGGAAAAACAAACCCTGTTTCCTTCAGTCACTTAAATAAATTGACTGTGATTCACTGCAGTGCACAGATAAAATGTGTTTACTTTAGTTGACCGAATTAAAGCCTTGCTTTCTTCTCAAATAGTCCATTCTGAAGTGGCTCAAATATAGGATTATTGCACTAGGGCTCGGTTTCATTACTGGTGTTGATAGCATGTGGAAGCCAGTTCCTTTCAGTTTGTGCATTATCACTGCAGGATATGCTTTATCTCTTATCCTGTTACATGAAGAATATTATTGCTCAGAAATGTCAAGGTAAATAATAGTCTTATCTTCCTTGTCAACAGTATAATGTGGTTTTCTTCTCACCTTGCTTCCTTAACAAGGTGTAAAATTGCAGTTTGTCTGATAAAACAGGGCAGTAAAAACAGAAGTGTAGTTAGAGATCATATTCTTTGTAGCCATGAAACTGAAACTACAGAAAGAACTACAGGCAATAAAGAGAGCTTTCAGATACCCCTATCAACTTAAATTACACAGTTCTTTAAGAGGTAGGTTATAAAGATAAAGCTAATGATAAGAACGCTGTAACTGCAAGACATAAAAGTTTATCTTTCAGCAGTAATGCCAAAACCCAGCTCTTCATTAAAAAACAGATTTAAAACTTCTATTGCCTGATCCGAGAAATCAATCCTAGAATACTTTTAGAAAGTAAAGATTTTTGGGCCAAGGTTTCTCTTCTTCAGTGCACCCACGAAAGCATAAAGCATCAATCAGTGAATACCCACTTGTGTGTTAGAATCTACTTTTATTATAGCCAAATGTACAGTTCAAGGGGCATTTACTAGACAAAGCATTTTGGAAAGGAGAACTAAGAAAAAAACCACCATGAGAAATTTCTGATTTTTTTTTTTATTTTTTAAATTTTCAAATGGTATGCAAAACACCTTGACATTACCTGATTCAATTATGATTTATGCCATCATCCTAGATAGAAGTGTAGTGCTGCCCATATCATGCCCCTAACGTGAAGAGTTATACGTGAACTCAGCCTACACGCCTGGAAGGCAGCCATTCTGGGAATAATTATACATATGACTCAACACACATACTCAGCTATTAATATGTTTACAGAAGCAGACCTGACATTGTCTAAAATTATTGCAGGGTAATTTTACTGTTACTAATTGTATGGTCTAAAACCAAATTGCTTTTTCTTTTGTTAGTTTTTGAATAATGATAAAAGGATACATTGCCTTAATGGACACTAATAGTAATTATTTTTCCAACAAGAATGTTAGATTGCCCTTTAAAGTCTTTGCTAGAAACAAACAGAATTTATTCTGTGGTCATTAGATGAATCCAATTCACAGATATTTTAAATATTTGATGAAATTACAATAAATGTCTGAAGTAATAGTTTTTATGTCTCTTGTTAAATTTGTCCCTCATTTAAAATTAAATGTATCTAATTCCAAAATGATTTTTCATGCATGTTATTAACATATCAGATTTCAATAAAAATAAAAGGATTCCAGTAGCAACACTGAGCATTCCAAGTCGCCTTTATTGCATGCATATGTACGGTCTAAGCTTTGATCAAGTTCAAAAGGCAAAATATGGTATGATCTTGGGGAATTTGTGTTTTCCCTCTCTGAAATACCATAGGTGTGTGAAGCTTGTTTAGGTGTCCTCCAGGGCCAAGATCCTGCACTTGGGCAGCACCTCCAGAATCGTCAGCTCCAGTGAAGAAGTCCAGGAGTCCATGTCCAGGATAATCCCCTGCACGAGTGTTGTAATGAGGGAGGACAGACCTAATGTGCAAAAAGTTATATGGAAAGGGGATCCTCTCTCTTCAGAGACACACAGTAAACAGAAAGGATAAATCAGCGCCTCAAAGCCTGGTCAAAACACCTGAAAATCTGTGGGCAGGGTAATCTACTACTGAGCTGCAGCGTTGGCAGCTGGCTCCGTGTCGGGCCGCCCTTCCACCTATTGATTTAATCACCCTGCTGCAGAGGCTTAGCCTCTAACATTGACTGTGAAGCCTGGCTGGCCAGCACACACCTTTCCCATTGAAAATCGGAACAGTTGTTTGCAAAAGCTTTGTCCTGCAGCCCAATCAATTCCTGCCAGCCTAAGACTTAAAGAACATTGTTTCTCTTGTGCCCAGCAGAAGCCTAAGACCCAGCTGAGTAAGAAGCTCAAAGGCTTCATCACTGATGGTCTGTCACACATGGTGACTTCTTCCAGTGACAGATTTTTGGTTTTTTCCTGGGTATTTAGTCTCTGGTACTACATCAAAGATACCATGGTGCTGTCCACCTAGCTCAGAGTCAAATTTTAATACCTTTTCTACTCAAGACAGGGAGTAGCAGAATCACGTGTAGAGGAGTATGTTTATTTAAGACTCAAATATGGATCTCAGCAATTCATTCGAAGTGAATCACTATTCACATCTCTTGGTAATAATTTGCTCATTTAATTTTTGTATACAAAATGTGTATTATGCAGCACTTACATTCCATCTATTATTTCGATCACCCTTATAATGTTATGGTTTTTTTGTTTGCAACTCAGTAATTGCACAAGAGACAGGTTAACAAATAAAGCTGCTTGCAGTTAGGGTTGGGGCAAGCTGTCTGATTTCTTGTATGTCACCGCTTTTGTGTCGTGTCACCCAAACATGCCTTCACTAATACATAAGGTTGTCATCTAACAGCTGACACTTAGCTGCAGTTCCTGCTTGCGTCCACTTAATATTTTTATCTCATTCATAGTTATAATTATTATGACAAGTACAAGTTGTTCTGCAGTGACAGCACCATTTTTTTAGTGACAGTGTTTATTTAGTTAGAATGTGGCAGTAGCTGTGTCATGTCCATAGCACCAGAAATCAGTCATTGATAACCATATTCACTTCAGCAAAATAATATTATAACCAAATAAAATAGTATGTAAGGTTCTAAGCCGTTAAAGGCACCAATCCAGACAACTTTTTTGAAGAAACTATTTCTGCAGGCAAAAAAAAAAAAAAAAAAGAATACGATTACCAGGGAATTGGATGCAAGTGTTTGAAAACAGGAAAAATGTATACACCTGTTAGAGACAAAGCAAATGCTTTTGGGGGTTGTGTTATTGTTGGCTTTGTGTTTTGTGGAATTTTTTGTTTGTTTCTTCTAAGGTGCATGTGCGCTGTTCTAAGAGATAGCCATACACTTTGTGAATAAATAAAATTGTAATAAAAGGTAGAATGTTTTACTAGGAATCCATCACTGAAGTATTTTTAGGTCCTGGTCCCTTCTAATTTTACTGCATTTACTTGCTTCTTTGTTAACAAGCAGAAATAAGCAAAACCGTAGAAGTGTTACTTTTCAGGTAATATATATTCTCAAGATTTTGTCATCTCCCAGTTTCACAAAAACGCAGATGTCAAAACCTCAAAATAGAAGTACATATTTCTTCACCAATCCAGCCTTTTCTAATATGGGAATTTTCTGGAATACTTCCATATAGTGGGGGGGGTGGGGGGGAAGGAGTGAAAATTGAAATACACTATTCAGGTTTGTGTCTTCTGGATATGGGACATTTTTGATGGCATGCCAGTAGCATCACAAAAGATGAAAAAATGCCCAAAGGAAACACTCCATTTCCTCTTTAAAGGGGATGTTCCCCAACAGCCTCCTCAACCCATTTTTGCCGAAGTTGTTTTCAGCTAAACCTTAATCATAAAACTGCTTTAAAAAATAGCGAAAAATCCAAAAAAGTCTCAGCATTAACATTATGTAAAGAGGTAGTGAGAGACTGAATACAATTCCTCTCTTATTTTAAATGTTCTGTGCCTTCACTGAAATTACTGGCTTATTTCAAAGTTAATCTGCTAGTACTGTGTACAAGGTCTTAAGTCCACAGACATTCTAAACTTCTGAAGGAATTTAGGAACAAGAAGGCTGAGCTGATATTAGCAAAAGCATGTGTCATTAAAACCAGCTACAGCTCTATTGCTGAAGCAGATATCCCCACAGATTCATTTTTTTCCACCTCACAAGCATAACAAGTGGGGAATGTATCAAGGCACTTCATTTGCTGAACCAGAATACTACAAAGCTTTATCATCAGCACACCTACAAAGATGTAATTTGGAGGCATGAAGGTAATTTAGCCTCAAGAGGGCACAGGCTTTTGCAGCAGCTATGTTGCAATCGAAACTCACCAGATCAAATCACCCTTCACTGCAGTTCATCAAAGAGAAACAAGGAAGGAAAAGGAGAAAGGTAAGATAATGTTAGGGTGCTAAGTTCTTCAGTGTGCTGTGTCTCCAAGTATATTTTTAAAGGCTGCTTCTTTTTCACTTCACTGTGTATGAAGAAGGTTGGAAAGATTTAAGAATATTTATTTGATTTAGAAAAAAAATATTAAAAGATGCAGTCTTTGACTACCCTTAAAGATCCCTCAAAAGAAATTGAAGAACCAGGAGGGGTAGAATATAACAAGTACCAAAACCATGACATATGATTAAACTGAAATGGGAAATTAGTCTCCTTAAGGATTTAAATTCTGCTAATGGTTTTCTGTTACCTGGTGAACAGAGATTGAAAGGATGGTAAATAAGGGCAGATTTGATTCTTCAGATGCACTGAAGTTGAAATGACAAAATAGTTAAGTTTCTCCACGAAACTAGATTGACTTAGATTGTGTGTGCTTGGAAACAGAGCCCTGTGACTGACTGACTTGGGGTAGCTGTAATTCTTTCCTGTGGCTGAGGCAAACTTGTGAGCTCTGCCTGGTGTGGATTCCACGTGGACCAAGATGTTACTAGATTGCTCAGTCAATCCTTCCCAGCTGGTAACACCTCAGTTGTCTTTTTCTTCTTTCCTGATGGATATTTACATGAAATTTCTAGGATATTGATTTCTTCCAAGGCTTCTACCTTTGTTGCATTTGGTTGTATTTGGCTAACAGGTTTTAAAGTTATCAAGTAAACTTGCAGAGGAACCTACTTTGATGACAAACGCTGGGCTGAAAATAAAGTTATAAAACTGAGATCCCCTTTGAAGGCAGAAGAAATAACAATCCTAGCTTTAACAATTTACCTTGTTAAACAATGAACAGGTTTTTTTCCTATATCCTGAACTAATGTTCAGATTAGACTGTAGATAACACATTATTAAATTTGATATTTGGCATTAAATGCTACTTGGAGCATACATTGAAACCAGCAGGTTTGGTTACAACCTTTTCCATCTGAAAATTCAAAATTTTGTTAGATCCCAAGCTTGAATTCTGGGAAGAGGTTGAACATCTGTCTGCTGCATGCATCTCTATAGCCCAACTGTTCATCTTTTGAGTTTAATTAGATGAGACAGAGCATTCGTCCTGCAAAGACGTCTGGTTTGCTTACTTTTTGTTTCTTTTAAAACAAAATATGTTCCTTGCACCCACTTAACAGATCAAGAGGAGAGTTACTCTGGGTGCCCTGCTGACGGCTCATCATCTTCTATACGGAGTTTCTTCTACATGGAGCCAGTCAAAATCATTGAGGCTTTTCACGAAAATAAGAGTTTAGTACCTTGAAGATCTGCCTTTTCTTGTTTCTTTACATAATTTCCTGTAATTTAAGTACAGTTGAGATTTTTTTTTTCCCTTCATTGCTTCAGCAGTGCCTGCAAACTTCATTTCTGTTGTCCATCTACACAAAAATGGGGAAATTTCCTCAGTGTTTGTGTAGAGGGAGCACAATGTCAAGTTAAGTTTGCACAAGACAGAGAAGATAAAAAACCAATCATGCACATTATATGTTAAAAATATTGTTTCCAGAAAAAGACAGAGCTATCAATGTAGATAGTACAATATTTGGTTATGATCAACAAAGTGTTTAAGATTCATATACGTACAAATGATACAATCTCAGCTGAAATCTGTACAGCTCTGGTTGTTGCAATCTAGAAGGCTACAGAATTAGGAGACATTTGGATGCAGAATTGGCATGGAAAAAAGGCCTGTAACTGAATTAGAACATTTTGCGTAAGAAACTAAAAAAATAAGAAGATATTCGAATATGCAGGCCTGAGGCTTAGGAGAGGACAAAACAACAGCAACAAAAAAACCTTGAAAAAACAAAGCCAACCCTTCTCTGAGCACTGTGGAGGAACGGAAAACTAAGAGGGGGTGAGTGCTCCTTTTGCATCCACAGGAAGCAGAAAGGAGCAGGCTTGAAACCTTCTTTTGGAAGGTTATGCTTTTGTATTTCTGTTAACAATTCAGACACTGAGAAAAAACATGGTATAAATTTGGAATTGTGATGTAATTGCAGTAATGTGTGAAAATCCTGGGCAAACTAACTTAGCATAAATGTGGTCAGGGCTAGTCAATGCAGTCATCCAAATTTAAAACCTCCGTTTAAGCCTGGGGTTGCAGCAGCTCCTAGAAGGGAAGACTCTGCAAAAAACAATCTTCCTGGGGCAACAAGGATTATTTGTGTCTTTATGTGTTATCTCCTGTGAAAAAGCACAAAATCACTAACAAGTGACTAACAAAAAGCAACAGCCATCAGCATGGTGGGTAGGAAAGGACAGCAGAGGACTGGGATCGACCAACCCAAATTACATGGTGTTGCTTCAACACACAATAGCCTGGATTGAGGCTGCTGGTCAATACACTGGACTTGAGGTATAGTGCCAATGAACAAAGTATTACCTAAGAGGGCAAGTAGCTGTCACCTGCCCTAAGAAATCAGGGGACCACTCTAAGTTATGACTACTGTATTTTAGGGAAAGTGTAATTGCTATCCCATTTCCCTCCTTTACTTTCCTCCTTTCTGTTTTATTAAGCTGTTTGTGAATATGAAATACAGTATATTTAGGTGACTTTTTAGTAAATATTCCCTTATAGATTCTACTTCAAGGTCTAGCAAACAGATTGCAAACACAAAAATAGCATTGCGAACGTGGTTTGAGAGCTTTCATTTTCTTAGTCTTATAGTATAAGAGGAGGCAGGCTGTGTAGCTGACAACTCTGAGTGTTGTCTTTTCATCAAATAACAAAATAGACTGTGAAACTTACTGCTCCAGGATGTTATTAAAGTCAAAATGCACAGCAGGAGTCTAAGAGGGAGGACAATATTCTCTTGTCCTGGATTACTATATTTTTGGATATTCTTGTTATTTACATAAGAGGTACTAAAAGAAAAAGCAGCTTGAAACTCAAAGTTTAAATAAATTGGTAATTAGGACGAAGTCTCCATCACCCCAATTCTGTCAAAAATATGTTTGAGTTTACTTTGGTTTTGCATCTTCTCAGAAGCACTGGGAATCGACAACAGTTACAGATACACAGCTGGGCTAAATGAACATAATGCTGTATGGCAAGTTATATGCTTCAGTGAGCTCAGCATTTTCTTAGAAATAAAACTAGGTTTAGCCCACAGAGAGAGCATGTCAGTGATCAAACTATACATGCCTCAAGGAAAAACAGAGCAAGGAATCTCTAAGGTTTAATTCTGTAAAGCAAAGTTTCAAAGAGACTGCTGAAGAGCAAGTAATTGCTCCAAACTCTCTTTTTCTGAAAGGTCATTTTTTAGTTCCCTTGAGGAGCATGTACCCTTTAGGGGAATGTAAGAAATACATGTTACACAACTGTTCAGAAAATCCCTCATTACCGTAGGAAGTCAGTTCTTTTAGGCAACTTAGGCTTTTGGGAAATTCATTTATGCAGAGATCCATTTCAGATGTTACTATACAACTATTGGGGCTTCGAAAACCTTGTTCACAAATGCAACAGACCAAGAAAATGGTGAGATGGATTTCTGTTTATAGCTCTTCTTAGAAATTTAAATTTTTAAGTTAAACTGCAATAGCCAGCTATTAAGATCCTCGAAAGCGCTACCGTTCCCTATGGAAGGGATTTGTCATGGTTCCACCCAGGATTCTTTTTAGTTCACTGTATTTGCAAAGGCTCATTTTGATATTCATTCTCCCACATATACAAAATCTGATGGCAGTAGTCCTGGCTGTACAACTGTGTGGAAGAAGAGAGTCCAGCTCTCACTGTAACCTGCTTATCTTTCAATTAGTGGCATAGTCACAATATTACTGCCAATGGTGGCAGAGCAGAACACAAGATTTTTGCTTACTTGCTTTTTCATTAGTAGTTGTATGATAAAACTGAAACACCACATCCTGCAAAATATAGCAAGGAAGGCTGTATTGTTAAGGCCGTTTTACAAGCAAAATCAAGATATGCCTGAAGTCTGCATAAGATCTTTTAATCCAGATATTGTGAGTAAAGCCAGCAGCGGTACTGTCACATGCACATGTAGGCACATTCTCTGCCCACTTCTTCACTTCTGCTGAACTGCTGCTGAAATTTCTTCATCAAAACGAAAGCCTTCAGAGCAATGCTTTAGAGAAGGTTCAGGCCTTCTTCAAGGTGTTAGTATAATGAGATGTCATTTGCTTCTCATTACATTTTCAAAATCCCTGGAAGAGATTTTGAATTGCTAACACTTTTGTTCATCAGTTTAAGATACTCAATCTGCTCATCTGCATCTTAATATATTCAGATATATCAGTTACAAAAATATTTGTGTAATACCTAATGTTATCTATTACTTAAAAGCTCACTACATTCTACTGCAGTAAGATAAAAAAACAGAGTAAAGTTAGTCTCAAAAGAGCTATGAGTCTCATTAGTAGTACTGATCATTTTAGTCAAAGAACTGCTCATATGCATTTTGGTTTGCAGAACTGGTGATATAAATTTTTCCAGATTCAGTGAAATCTAAACCACTGGGCTGGTATTTTTCCTACAAAATAGGCAAAGCCATAAAGAAATCTGTGGGGAAAAAAAGATAATTCAGCAAATCAAGGAAAGATGGATTAAAAGATACTGTTTATCCTAAATTTAGCTGTGACTGTTATATTTCTTTACACAAGATGTCAGAGCTATAGCAAAAATCTGGGAAAAGAACACAGGATTTTCCCCAGATTTTTTTTCCTTGTGAAGGGGAGGCAGATAAACTTGAGACATCGATCCTGCAAGGATGTGAGTAATTCTGGTTTCATATTTGGTCCGGGTGGCTGTATCTCAGCTGCCTTTTGAAGGATGCTCCATACTCTTCCTGTAGAAGAAATGTACTCTGTCAGACATAAACCTGGCCGTGCAGCATGGGCACCTGAGAGCCTCAGAGAACCTCAGAGGCTGGTTCTCAGTAAGTACAGCTCAGCCTTGGCCACCACTCTGCATCAGTATAGAGACTGGATGTCCATGGGCTGCCTGTGAGCATTTCTGCAGGTGTCCCATGGGCTGACATCGCCACGAGGGACAGGTGCATCTTGACGCAGGTCGTGTTCCAGAGTGGTGCTATCTTCTGTTTATTTCCATTAAAATATAATATTCTCAAATAAAAGCATGGAACTCCATGGCCTTGTGTTTGAATTGAAGTATTTTAGCTTCAGGTCAATTTGTGTGTTTGTAATAAAACAGACGTAAAAATACAAGTGTTTTTCCTGTAGCTATTGAGTGACAACCTGGTCTTTCATGCAGTGAGACTAGTCTTTTGAATGCAACTGTTCATATGTTCCCAGTGCCAGGAACTTCCATCTTTCATACCTCTAAACTATTAACCTAGAATAGGTAGATACCAAAGGAAACAAATTCAGTCCAATTAGCTAGCAAATGGCAGAGACACAAGCAGGCCTGCAATGACTGCAACAATGGTGGCCCAGGAAACGGGCCATACACCCCTATCCTCCCTCAATAAACAAATGGTAATTTCTGGAAAAGCTTTTTTTGCTTCTACATTATATAATGGCATAGTTCAAATTTTTCCCGCCTTAGCAAGACAGCAATCTACAGATAAAAGCTGACAAGTGCAAAAAACACCAGTCCTGAAATCACAACTGCAAGCAAGTCAGTGAGACCAAGATGTTACAAGGAAACTTTGACAGACATTTGCTTTTAAGGTTACTAAAAAAAGTATCACGATTAATTCCAGAGGGTGTAAAGGCTGGAGCTAGACATTAATTTACTTTTCTTTGTGCAGGCCTGTGCATTGGGATGATGTAGCCTCTGAGCTGGTGCAGCACAGCAGGACTCTGCTAACTTCACAGCTGTGCCAGCTTAAATCACAGAACCTGTCCTGGTTTAACACTTGAGAGCTGCGTGATTCCATTCCCCTCCCTTCTACGTAGAAAACCGAAGTGTATGAAAGAGTAACGGGGTAGGGCACTAGCTCAGCAGTTTGGAATGACAGCGGTACCGCTATGGGTTGCTAACTCCAACCTTGTGTCCGCACTTTGGCTAAGAGCCCTCGGAGCAGCGCGAGAGAAACCTACTGCGTGATATGTATATGCCAGCACAGCGCTCTGCCTTGAAATAAGAGCCGACAGGCAAAGCCAGTGGAGTACATTGGAAGCATTGTTTTATTGCTGCTTTACTGCTGAGATTGCTGAACGGTCACGAAAATGCCTGGCGCTGCTGCCGCACGGTTCCAGCAGGACGTGACCTGCTGCAGGAGATGGCCTCACGCTGCGTCTCTCTGGTGTGCAGCAGCAGCTCATGTGAATGCTGAAGAACTGGAAATATCAGCAGAGTTCTCTCTATGCAACTGAGTTTCCAGCAGCTGGACTATTGCCAGCTAAACTAGCACCATTTAAAAGTCAAACAGAATTTCTGCACTAGCCATAGTGTGTCAGCTGGACTAAACTCACATAGAAGCTGGTCCCAGGGAAGGAGAGTGGGCCCTTGGCTCCTCCTCCCAGCCCCGCTGGCCCACAGCACCAGCCGGGCCTCACAGCTTTGGATCCCTTTATTCATTTCCCATGCTTAAAGGTTCTTGACTGCACGCAGCAATCTTGGATTACAAAGGGGCATAGGCTACATCTCAACCGTTTTAAGTGCTGCCAAGAAAAAAGGGGACTTGGGTCAAGCCCAAACTAGCCAAGTACAGAATTGTCAAACCAAGGCTTTCAATAAATAGCTTCCCAGAAAGTCATGAGGCTGGCATTAAAAAAATAAAACTCACAAGGACTTATAATAGTTTGGGGTTTTCTTTATTTCTTTTCCACATTCTTATATTCAGGTTTCTCTTCAAGCCTGGGAAGAGAACTTATTTGGGTTTAGATTTTCAATTACTAGCTAATTACCAGATTTTTGAAATGACATAAAGGAAGCATTTGACTACAGTATTTTAAAAAATTACAAAATTTAGCAACTTTGAAGACACTATTGATCACATTTCTGATGTGCTATACATGCTTCTAGGGTCAGAGAGAAGGATCATTGTTTGTAACTCCAGTTACACTGTCAGAGGAGGAGCATAACTGATAAGCTTGTTACAGCCTGGATTCCCATGAAGTCCCAAATGTGCAAGTACTTACTGGTAAGCTTCCAGCTGGTTTTGCAACTTCTTTTATATTGTTTAGATGTAACAGATATGACCATTCACATCTATAAATGTTTGCAGCATCACATGGTGTGATTCTTGGGGCAGTCCTGTGGAAGGCCAGGATCAATGATCCTTGTGGGTCCCTTCTAACTCAGGATATTCTATGATTCAATAATTCTAACCTTGTCCTTCTCCACATGTACATTAGATACATGGAGGTATGCAATTCGGCCTCTCACACAACTGCTGGTGTATACTTTAAGAAGCTGAGCCCCAGTATTGCTTTATACACTGATTAGCATTTTTATTTTGCAGTCATATGACTTTTAATGACTGTGAACAACAGCAACAAAATTTATTTGAAATTGTAGCGTTTGACCGGAGAACATTTTGACATATATGCATTTCATTCAGTCTCTTGCCAGCTGTCCACATTTTCTACGTCCGGCTGTAAAAATCGGATGAGCACTTTTGCTCCCCTTCACTGCTGGTACGTGGCGCGTGTTCAGGGCTGTGAGCGACACGGAGCCCGAGCTCGCTGTGCCTCCTGGTGGACAGACAGCCCTTTGGCTCAGTGCACTGCCTTTGACAAGCATCACTCTTTCTCGAAGTACTAAAGCCTTTCTCGTGTGTAATTGAGCTGCTTCCCATTACAAACCAATAGGCTACCACTAAGAGGAAATTAATTCCTTCACAGAGGTTTATATGAAGAGGTATTTTTCAAAGGTAGAAAAGATCAGCATGCAGAACCTTATACATTACTCATTCACTTGCTACCAACAGCACAGCAGGACTTGCAGCATCTGCAGCAATTGACATCCTTGCTTGATGGAGAGATTTTACTTACACTTTGTTGCACATGTTCTTACAAAACAACTGTATGGACTTCTGGGAAGAGAGTGGAAATGTGTTACTGAGAATTCAAAACAGCATTATGCAGAGAAGAGAAGTGGGTATCATGAGACAAGAGGAGTGCATGTCAGGCTGTAATTCATTGCCAAGACCCATCTTGGGCAGTTGGAAATGCTTTTTTCTTTAACTGGAGACTCTAATTATTGTACTGATCAGGATTTGTGACACTGGTAGTAGTGAAAAAGATTGTCCCAGCCCAAATTTACTCTAGAAGTTGTTGTGGATTTTGGTCCTCAACTCCTGTCCTCCAGTAACAATAATTTCAACTTCAGGGTGTTATTATACATATGAAAATTAGGAAAGCATTGGTCATAAAGAACAGTGTTTTGTGTTAGATCAAAGGACCCTCAAGCCTCATATTTTGTCTCCAGCAACTGTAAAAGTTGATACCTGGGAAAGAATCTATAGTGAATCAAGCATTGGTTTCCCCAGAATACCTTCCCATCTTCCAACAACATGCAGGTGAAGGATTTCAGACATGAGCTGGACATGGTGCTTTTGTATTTCATAGTAGTTTTTGCTTTTATGACATTGTATGGTTGCAGTTTGAACACACTTCAAGGTCCCCTGTGATGGAGACAAATAACCACACTGGAAATCTGGCTCTAATTCAGTGCTGACAAATTCTGCTTTGTTTTGCAAATTTCACATTACACTGTCCATGTACTTTTTCAACTCATCATAGGAAGGATCTGTTGCTATGAATTATTATGCATAACATTAAGTTGAAGAATTTCAGAAATTCAAAAGAGTAAGAAAAGTTTTCCTGTTGAAAAACCCACACATCTTTCTATAAAAGAGTATCAAGACTTTCAGGCAATTAACTTTAAAATCCCCTACTCAGAGATTCAAATTCTCACACAGATTTCACAGTCTATTACGTATGACAGAACCATGGCTTTGAAGCAATGGATTATTTACAGCTTATCAGAATTTCTTGGCAGTAATTCACCTTCCTGTCATAAGACAGACTCACCTCCTCAGCTTTCCTCTCTGAGTGGATAACAAACACCAGGCTCTCTGGCTTATTCCTAGAGTGGCACCTCTTTGAATGACAAAGCTCCAAACATTTCTATCTGTTTCCAGCTGTATTTCAGCTGCTATAGAGAAACCAGAAGTGATAAAGCAATTGCAAACAGAACATGCTCCCAACCTCCTGCACCACAGTTACCGGATCCTCACTAACAAAGTGCCAAAATTCCCAGATCTCCCTTTAGCTACAGACATGTTCATGATACTTGGATTGCCTGCCCTTTACAGAAAGGCTTACAAACCACATTAATTCTCAAAATAAAAACAACCACCCCATGAGCAGTTTGCCTGTCCATTAATCTTTCATTGGTTGATGACCTCTCCTTCACATTCCTGCCTTTTCTCAAGCGTGGGTTACTTCAGACCTCACCGCTCTTAAATCCTGTGCTCCTGGGCTGAGGGTAACACAGTCTGTGTCCCACTCACTCCGCTTCAGATGGAAACTCCACTAGTTTCTGGCTGGCTGGATTCTTTCCTTTCTCTGGATCTCCCTGAATATTTTAACTGAAAGGGATAATTTGACACAATTTTACTTACAAGAAAATCCTGGTTAAAACACATGTTCACAGAGAACTTGATAGTGACCAGAAAAGCTAATGCTATATGTAAGTCTGATTACTTGGTAGATTTTTTTATTTTCAAAATCTCTCTAAAAAAATAAGAGCTAGATTTGTATTTTGATATGTATTCATGCCATGTTTCTTTTAGATAGAAAACCAGGACACAGAGAGACCATCCGTAGTAATTTATAGAAATTATCTGCTGATAATGATACACATATTTAATGTTCGTATCATCTTGAATCTTGGAATTCTATGTTAAAAAAAAGACTATGTGGTACCTTTGTTCAGCAGCATAAAACAACCCAAGCTGGGACTGCTTTTCTCCCAGGACACATCTTGTTCTGCACAGTGGGTCTTCAGGCTGGTTGATGGAAGTGAAATGCCTGGAAACTGCTTGTGTTCTTCTTTTTCCTTTCCTTTTTTTTTTTCCCTGTTAGTTTTTCCAAAAAATCACCTTTGATTTTTGATGTGGCATGAATCCACGCCATGCCTGACTCATGAATCCTAGAATAGCAAAAGAGAGGGACAGGCAGGGAGAAGAAGGACCGTGCCAGCTTCAACCCAGATTTCCCAGGTCGAACTCACAAAGCTGGACAGAAATGGAATGATGAAGCTGAGGACAGAAGGTTGTATTAATACCCATGCGTTAATTCTCTTGCTGAAACTGTTTGCCATCTAGTGGTTTGTTGGCCTCCTATAAATACAATCTTTAAAATAGTAAAGAATTGGAGGATATAATTGCAAAAAAAAAGTACCCCAATGTGCAAGAACCTATACAAAAAAAACCAAACCACAACATACAGGAAGTGATGAAGCGCCTCTTGCAAAGTGTTTACCATTAGAATGAATATCCCACAGAGACAAGGAACAGAAACTTGCACACAACCAAGGTGAGATTCAGAGAGAATAATAAGTACACATGGTTTGTAATCTTTATCTTTTATTTCACTCTGCCACTCTTATTTCATCGAGAAGTCGTGACCGGAATTTCTCGACCATTTTCTTCAAGCTTGCACACCCAAAGTTGTACATTATAGAGAAATTATGAGGGAATTAGGGAGGCTCTGTGTTTAGGGGTGGGGGATGTCAGGAAGCAACATGATTTGGCTGCTTGGCAACAGAAGGTGTGCCAGAAACTACGCACCATACCAAGGCAGGTGAAATCAGTCACTTCATCAGCAAGGAGCCAGGATCTGGAGCAGCAACCCAGCGCCAAGATTAGGTCGAGACACAGTGGTCAGGGTCAGACACAGCCTATACGGTCACCCAGCAGGGCTGCTTGTGGCAAGGCAGGTCCGGGGCCAAGCCAGGCTGCCAAGTCAGCAAGTCTGGATGTGGGCCAGGCTCACGGAGATGCGAGATGGTGCAAACAGAGCGGCTGCACAGCTGCACTGTGGCACAGGTGAGGGCTGGCACAAAGCAGCGGCTTAAAAGCAGCTCTCGACGGAGAGATGGGCCCTTGCTGCTGGCTTTTTCCACAGCTGCTCTTATCAGTGAAGAAACTGACCTTGGACTCTGCCAGCTATACTTCTGCAGAGGGGTAACGTGCGCAGGGCCACGGCAGTCAGACGGCAGGAACAGAGCTATGGAACATAAACAGCGCAGGGGAAGCAGGTTCATGGAATTGGCCTTTCTTGTTAAAATGGCACATGAATGAAAACCCCACGTGAAAGTAGACCAAAGCAAACTTCAGGCCTTACTCTGTTCAATTTGGGCAAGCCAAGGACTCTCGCTGTTAATGACGGCTTCATTAATGAGGAGCAACAAAGGACATCTGGATTATTGACTGAGCACACTGATTTAAAGCTCACTCATTTGAGGCTACTAATTTAATTTGTACACGAAAGAAAGATCAAACATAATCCTAGGATGTATCAGGGTCATACATTTCTGCCAGCGACACTTGATGAGACCTGAAGTGAATGTACTAACTAGTCACCTGTGTTTAACAACGGGGAATTCAAACTAACATATGCACAAATGGCTCAGTGGGATAACCAGGAGAACAGTGAGAGTTTCCTGTATTATGGAAGGAGACTAGTAATAACAGTGGCTAAAATAAAAGGGGTGGAGGAGGTCCAACAAATGATGGGTGAACATCACAAAGAACAAAAACTGTTTTAATTTGTGAGCAGCCCTGGCTGTGGAAAATCGACATAAATATTTCTATACTCAGAATTAAACTAATAAAAGAAATTATTTGAAAATTGATAAATAATTAGCCTTTCTCCACTTCCAAAGAATGAAATTTTGGGACTGTTTTTCAGTGCAATTAATATGAGCAAGAAAGCTTTAAGAAATGGATAAATATTTATTTATTCAGTTATTTGAGTTGAATGTGACAGCAAAGGTTTACATTAGAAAGTCCAGAGGGTCCCTTTCAGGCTTATATCCTGCATTAACCATTAATTTACAACGAGCAGCCTTCTGGTTGAAGTCAAACTAGATTGTGCCATGTGCTCTCTTGGCTTTACAAGATTAGACGTCCAGCTGGAACGGTATGTATTTAGCTGTATACTGCCTCAAGATTATGCATATATAACCCCATGCTGTAGTGACAGCATTGACATAAACTGCATTATTCATGGCCACATTCTCTTGTGCTGTGAAAGAATGAAACCCAATGAAAATGAGATCAGTGTGGTTTATGGATCACTTGGTTTATGGACAGTTTGGAGGCTCCTGACAATTCCACCAGAACCTACTCTTCTCCTTAAAGAAAATACAGAAGTTCAAGTTATACAGTATATTATCTCCCTCTTCAATCTTATTCTGATGCAGCAAAATTATAAGGCATCAAGAATAATCTTTGCAACCTCATGTGTATCAGAGGTATCATTCCCTCCTTTTTTTCCCTATTCGTTTCCATTCCCGTTTGAAAGTATTATTTCAAAGTAATTTTTACATTTCTTCCTTATTCACTCAGAACTCTTCAGTCAGGGTGTGGTAAAATGAAGGGTATCTACATAACCATCTGATCAAAACTAGCAGAGGCAAGCCTGCATGTGCAGTCCGTGATTGCTCAGGAAATTTCAAAATTTCCTGTGGCATATACTGGTACTTGAGCCATGCACCATGAATGTTCACCGCCTGCTAGACCCTCTGACAGCAGCACTGCTGTCCATTTGCTGATGCCCGTGTTTTAGAGGTTGGATCTTCCGTCGTATGAGGAACTGGGAATTTCTCTATGGTCCTGCCTGGACAGCATAGGCAGACGGCTCAGACTACCCAGCTGCCAGCTCCAGTTCCTGGGAGTTCCACATTATCATAAGCTATTTCGAGGGGGTTCCAGGTAGCATCGACCACTTGCCCAGCCTGGAGCTGGAACCCGCTCCCCCACGGGCCAGGCCTCCCAAAGGGGCATTTGGGATATAGTGACGACCCTTCGGGTGACTCCTCCACCGCGTGTCATCGCCGAGTCCTTGCTGTGACAAGAAGTCTCTCGTGGACCCGGCCGGGCAGGGGGTCAGCGCACGTTGGGCTCCATGACACGGCTCTCCCGGGAAGCCCAGGGCCAGCGCTGGGATCGGGGGCGGGAGCGGTGCGGGGCAGCGCGAGGGCAGCTGAGGGCAGCTGAGGCCGGGGGGGGCGGCCCCGCGCGCCGGCCCCGCCCC
>VWPU01003023.1:0-13589 GCA_013398955.1 Callaeas wilsoni
AACTCCTCAAACCCCTACACAAGTCCACCAAAGTTCTCTTATATTACCTCTTGATATATTCACTGACCTTCAGCCAGCCATGTCCAAAGCAGAAAGAAGCCTGCAAAACTCCTAAGAGTTATCCCTAGCTCCTGTAATAAATTCATATCTGTTTGCAAACACAAGCTCAGAGAGCTGCCTAGTTCAGATCTCAGGCTTTTCTGTATACTGCTCAATTGTTCCAGCAAGCAGCCCTTCAAGAGAGAGGGAAGCTGTATATGGAATAAAAGATTTGAGAGGTATAAAGTTCATATGGTTGAGTGAAATCAGATCATTGCAGCCAAATTGCTTTTTTAATGCTGCTCTGTGTGTTTATAATCTGCCTTTACAAGGCACACAAAAAAGCATCACTCAGGTGGGTTACCATTGAAAGTCTGACACCCACTCTATCTTGTCATTTGCACTAACACTACTGGAAGATGTTGTACCAGCCACCCCAATATTATTGCACTTCAGAAGTGCATTTGAAAAGTAGTTTACATGACAATCAAACGCCCATTTCAGGCCAAGTGAATGCAATGAATAACAGAATACAAGAAAATGTTAGCTGGCACTAACAGTAAAAACGGAATTACTTTGGTCACATCAGTTTTGATTGAGCTGAAATACAACAAAATATTCAATGGTTGCATAGCTATTACTTAAAAATAAATGAGGAGGAAGCATGAAAGTCTGTAATCCCAGTTCGTTTGATTTCTAAATAGCAAAATTACTAGCTCAGGTGCCCACACACTGCTTGTATCTCAAGTCTATAAAAATTAACTGTAGGAACTGTACGAAACCAGTCTCTGATTCAAAGCACTTCAGCCCAAGGTATCATCCCATGCTCAAACCTAAACTATTCACACTCAGACCACTTGAGCTGAGCACTTGTTCACATTGCAGTGATTTTTAAGGGGAATTTAGATACAGGCTTCAGCACTTTGCTGAATCAGCCGTTAGCAGATCTTCTGGACTTCCGATCTGTAGTGCCAAATCCCAAGAAAGGGTTTATGCAGTATCTACAATGTCTAAGTGCAAAGAAGAGACAAGGAGATGTGGTATCTGGATCCCATGAGGCTCGGCTGGGAGCCACAACCATCCCCATGCCCACAGCCCCAGCCCTGGGTGCTCTGTTGCTGTTGCCCAGCTGCTCCTCAGCATTTAATACTACTTAAAATTCTTCTGGTGAGCCAGAAGATCCTGAGAAAGAATAAGTAAATATTTAATCTACTCTCTGAGTTTTAACAAGTAGTGCTGGGGAGAGCTATTGAATTTTTATTTGGAAAGATGATTTGTGCTCCTAATATCAGAATGTGATGCTCACACAGGGATGTTCAGAGAAGCAAACTCTCCCCAGAAATACCTGAATTACCAACATTTCAATTGGGTTTTCAAGGACTCTTGTGTGAACTGAGGGGATTTTATCCGTATTCATGCAATGGACCAGTCGGGGAAGTTGCAACAGTACCACTGCCTTTTCAAAGCCAGGAATGAAGTTGATTTGCACCGTTCAGTCACCAATAGCAATATCAAATACAGTTTAATCAATAGTAGCTGACAGCACTGGAATAGCTTCGGTGATGCAGATGTGCACTCAAGCACAGGTTCTGTCAGAGCATCGGATATCAGCATGGCCACAGCTGGGCTGCGCTGCCACCAGCTCAGCCTCAGACATGTAAACCTTCCAAAGGACAGAGGAGAAGAGACTCAAGCCTGAACTTCCTTATTTTTAATTAATTCCTTAGGTTACTGTAATTCAGTAATTTGAATTTAATTTCCTGTTCAAGAGGGAAAAAGAATCAGGTGAAACAGATGTTGCCCCCTGCAGTCTGCAGAACAAAGAGAGCCATGAAAACTCATCTGTCCATCTGATTGCTTTTTTATTATGTAACACAGATGCTGGGAAGGTGGAGAGAACTGAGGCAAAACATTAACTTCTGCTTTGGGTTTTTTTCCCCATTCTGCTCTGTATTAGCTAAAATAAGATGGAAAATAAGGCAGCAAACCTGCCTTCTCTTTCAGTCTTTGAATATACAGCAAACATCTGGTTTTGTCTTTTATTCTGACATGAGAGAGAAATGCAACTAGGGACTTTTTGCAATAACACACTGATTTTTCTAAAGAATGTTTAACCAAAGGTTTATTTATGTGCATGGTGGTAAAGGATTCATGTTTCTGTTTCTTGTAGAAGTTCAAAGTCATAAGAGCTAAAAAAGGTGCAGAAACCATTTAATACAGACTGATATAAATGTAAGTTTTGGCCACGCTATTTGAAAACTTGTCAAATGGTGTAGTATTTTGATGTATTCTTTGTGCTGCTCTGTAGGGGTTTCAAATGCAAAAATTGCCTTGAGTTGCAAAGCAGAAGGAACAGGAATGCTTCTGTGCGAGATGGGGCAGGGAGGGATGAAAGAGGGAAAATTCTTCAGATCAGTTTGGTTTTAGCCATTTTGTCAGATTTGTCAAACACAATAATAGATTCAAAAGATGTAGAATTCTGTAGAAACATGTATAGAGGTTACATGGGGAATGGACTCCTCCAAACATGAAAATCTATTAATCTATTTCAACAGCTCCCTGGCCGTTATCAAATGAGTTTAAGATGATACAAATGGGACTGCTGTAACTGCCCTTTGATTTCAAGTCCAGTCATTGTGTAATGAGGGCAGCTGAGAGCCTGAAGGCTAACTAAGCCTAGAGGGATCATCAAGGGCTGATCCTGAAGCAGAGAAGCCTTGGCCATCATTTTGGGTCAGCACTGAATCGCTCTCCCAGCTTTGCTCGGAGCTTCTCCACTGCAATTTCTTCAATGACTCAGCCATGTCTGTTTTAGAGACCACTGTCAGCAAATTTGGTTGAGACCCTCAGGATCACAAAATCATGGAATCACTTGGTTGGAAAAGAACTTTAGGATCATAAACTCCAACCATTAATATCTCTTGACTGAACCGTTTTCACTGAGGAATATTCTGACTGCACTTTTCCAGCTGGAGGACATGTCAATTCTACACCTTGTCTATGTAAAGATCTTCTTATTTACTTGGATTTCACCAGTCTAAGAGCAGAGTGAGCTATGGAGTTACTTACCCCCAGCCTCAGGGGTTCAGGGATGCTCAGACCCAGAGGTTTGCAGTGGATTTTCTGGTGAGAAAGAGGAGAATAAACCTGGAGGAGCAGTCTGCAGGCATTAATGGGAAGGAGAAAAGTCATAACCTTGCCCTGGAAAAGTGTGCAAGCATCACATTTTTAGGGAAGAGATTGTTCTGGTGGAAGAAAATGACACTGTTTTCTTAAATAAAAAATGTATTTCAAATTACTAAAATATGTGAACCATTCTCTTATATTCCACTAGCTCTAAACCATAAAAATTTATAGCTGAAGCCAACTTCACATCAGGCTGATGCTGTTAAAGGAGACTAGACCATGACTTGTTATGTAAAAAAGCCCATAAAAGTCTTCAGATTTTACACAAAAATCAGATCCATAACAACCGTTCTGACTTAGCTCTTTGGATTGTTTAATTTGTATGTACATGATTATGCACCGTTATTATACAGAGAAGGCAGTTTACAAACCTTTAAGTGATCAATCAGTTAAATAAATAAAGCATATCCGGTGATGCTGTACTAACTCTTTAGGCAGTGGCTCATCCTTCTGTTATTAACATAATCAGCTTGAATAATGTTTTCACAGCAGTTACCACCAGTGGGTCAATGTCTGCTATTTGCAACATTTCCTCCATGGATCATGAACATAATAAAGCATGACAGCCCCAGAAGACACCAGGTGTCAGAAGACTTTCTCTAGTATCTGTGCCAGGCTGCTTTAATGTGGCACAATAGATTGTCAAGGATCACTCAATGAAACAACAATTTACAGTCTCAGTGGGAGTTTTCTTGTTTTGAGAAGTTCAGCAAGTGTTAAAAATCTGTAAATTATATCAGACGTAATAGGAAACCACATATACAAAAGTGGTTTGGCACAAATAAAAGTTATCCCTGCTCAGAAACGGCTATTTCAATCTGGATTTTCTTTCCCAGAGTTGTTACCTCTTGGCATTAGGTCACATGGGGTTGAGCTGGCACCAATATTCAGGCTTTAAAGCAATTTGTTGCAGAAGAAATGCCAGTAAAATGTTTTAGAAAAAGCAGTACTTGGTCACTAAACTTAATTAAAGGCAATGTGATTTAAACCTAACGCCCTAAGTTTACCTGGGGATTCTGTAGGTTATGTCGCCATTGTTACGGTATCACTTTCCAAACTCAGATTTTCATGCCTCGTATGCTATAAATCCTGCAAAGTCAGGTTAGAGAACTGTACATGTAACACACACCTTGGCAATTCAAATATAGGAAAGTAATCTACAGACACTCAACAGCTTCCAGTAGCTGGAACACACATTTCATAGATTGGTGGAACTGATATTACAGACTTCATGCCAGACCTTGTGGGGCATGCGGGCAAGTGTGGGAGCAGAATCCATCTGTCACTCCCTATGAGCACTCCAGAGTTTTCACTGGTCCAGCAGAAAGTTGTCAAAGCAATAGAGTGACTGGAAAATGTAATGCTGCAAAATCTTCCATTGTGAATAAAATAGACAATTTTCTCATAAATACATTGATTTTTATTTTCTTATGCAAAATAAATATGCAGATAAATCTGTCCACAGAAGTAAAAAAAAAAAACAAAAAATAAAAGCAGTTCCACAGGTATAGGTTACCCTTAGATTCAGCCTAGTGGTTCAGATTCACAACTGGGTGCTTTGCAATAATTCCCTCACTTCTTTCCGGCATCAGCCCTTGTAGAGTGAAGCCATCAGCTTCTCCAGGTTGGGAAAGGGATCTGAGGTTTTCTACAGGTGAAAGGACTGCAAGAGCCTGCTCGGCCTGCATGGTGGGCACTACTTCCTTGGTAACAATAATCTCAAATTTCCTGAAACATGTGATTTTACTGAATGAGCTGAGAAAACAAACAACAAAAAAAAAGACAAGCTCCTACAAGCACATGGATAATATGTGAAGTCTTGATTTGAAAATAGATTTTGCCTTATTTTTAAATTCTTTTCTACTGCCATTTTGAAGTAACAACCATGAAAGTCTCATGGTATTATAATTTACAGTAAATTCTTGTATTTAGTCTTAAGAATTTAACATGATTGGTGTGATCAGGAATTTGAAAATCAAACTCCACCTCTGTCTCCTCTTTTTGGAAACATTTCAGCTATTCCCAGTTTCAATTATTTTCAATTCTACCAGTGTGATCAGTATATCTAAAATTCAATCAGCCTTCTCATTTAAAATATTTGCTGTGTGTGTCACATTAACAATCAACAAGAGTCCCAAATTTAACATCTGTTCCTAATAACAAAGAGGTTTAATTTAGGAAATGAAAAAAAACCAAAAACATAATTATTAGGCATTCAATTACGATGAATAATGTGTTTGCTACCAGCATTTTGTTCTGTCAGCAAAAACCCTGGAGAGGCAAAGCAGCAGAAAAGTGCAATTGCTGGAAATTGAGGGAAAAACATCAAAATACAGAAATGGGAGAAAGATGCTGCTATGCCTTTCCTGCAGATCACCCCAGGGAGCACAGAGATGACTGCTGGGAGACACACACAAGCCAGCTTGTGAGTATCAGTGATGCTCTCCTGTCTTCATCTCTTCATGCCATCCCTCTGCCCTGATTGACTTCTGAAAACAGGATGGATTTGTCACCACAGGTGTGTACAGTAGGTGATGCCATGCCCAGTCTGGTTTGTGTGTGTCCCCCCCCACAATCATGTTTGAAAAATTATTAATAGATATCCATTTTACAAACTTAAAATAATATTTGTTTCATCTGGTTTGTTTCCTGGTACTCAGGTTGAATACTAGGAAAAATTTAACCACAGAAAGAGTAGTTAAGCATTGGAACAGACTCCGCAGGGAAGTGATGGAGTGGAGTCACCATCCCTGGAAATGTTCGAAAAAATGAGTAGATGGGGCACATAGTCTCTCCTGTGAACACTACTGATACCATTTTCACTGAAAGCAAAAAAAATTCAGTGCTTCCACATCATTGGATGATACCCGGAAAAAAACCCATATTTTATAAAAGTATCTTCAGAGGATTCACTATATATTGAAGAGGAAGATAAAATTAAAGAAAAATTCGTAGAAATACAGAATATTCTGAGTTGGAAGGGACCCACAAAGATCATCAAGTCCAGCTCTTAAATGAATGGTCCATACAGAGATTGAACCCACAACCTTGGTGATTTTATCACTAGGCTCTATTTGGAACACCTTCTAAATTATTGCCATTCTACTGATGTCAGATTAAAGCAGTGAGCTGTCTGATTGGTTTGGAGTATCTAGAAGTAATTTCTTTTTCCAAAATGTTGTTTTGTTGAGTTTAACACAGGCATCTTTTGTTCATCCCTTGGAAACACAGAAATGAGATCACATATTACTTTAATCCTAAGAATTAGGATTTAGGAGGTGACACAAGAGTGACTGGATTCTCTGTGGGACTGAACATATCTGGTAATTCTCACTCAATAAGCATCCAGCTTTGATATTAATATAAATTTTTATATTTTGGCACCAATAAACTAAATCCCCTGCAATGCTGTGATCAGTGAAGGCTGTCCCTGGCCCACCTGTTGTCTCCAAGTATACCTGGAAATGGAGGTAGCCACCAATGTAGGGATACTGACATTTTCCCAGTGCTGCTTGGACCTATATTTTAGCACATTTTCATGCACAGGAAAAGAAATGGAAATAAAACAGCAACTATTTTGAAAACTTGTGATGTAGAAAATATATATTTACTCCTTTTTGCCTCAGAAGTAAAAATGTACTTCACTACTCATATTTTTGGGCAATGCTCCATTCGGTTCATAATTTAGATGTATGATTTTGTACTTCAGATCTGCCCAGTTAGATGCACAACAAAATTTTAATTATTTCAAAATTATTTAAATGGAATAATAAATCTAGTGTTTGATGTAACATGGCTGCCTGACCCAAAGAAATATGTGGGCAATTATCATGTTTCCCAAGAGGATTTTTTTGTTCCTCAAATCAGTCACTAATTAGCGGCCTACACTCACAATGATCACTCAGAGTAATTATGATGTTTGGCTGCATTGTTTTGGACATCAAAATAATCCTCTTAATGAAAATAAATGTACAGATTTTTTCTCTTAGGCCAAAACGCAAATGTAGTTGGTCTGATGGTTATGAGCATAATAAACAGAAGTGACTTAAAAAATACAAAGGTTAGGAACTTGCAGTATTTATTTTCTAAACAAGAAAACTTCGTATCAACCCTGGGCACAGGCAGTGTGAGCAGACTCAGGAGAGACCACCACATTCTCTTCCCAATGGAAAACCAGGGTACTCCGCCTGAGCTGCCCCACACTGCAGAGAGCTATGATGGGCTTGTTTGTCAACAGTTAATCAGTTATCTTTGCATTAATGTGATCTTTGAAAGTATCTGCAATTCCATTATCATTGCAGAATACTTAACAAGGTCACGAAAAAGGGAAGTAAATGTAGATCAGTCTAGTAATGAAAGGGTCTAGCCATGAATGAGGACTTTCTGTTAGAAGAGGAAAGATCAGTGTACCTTAGGGATGCTTTTAAAACTTTTCCGTATAATAATTCCTGTGTGATATTACCACCATTCTAAATCCCATTTTCTTATTGTAGCTCAACCTTCTAACATTCAACGTTAGGCAGCGAAGTCCTCTTTAAAGGCCAACAACCTAAATTAATAATAACCAGCAGTAATAATGCTGATTTATCATCTTTGGAGCCGTATTTTTCACTGGGAAAACTTTGAGCAATATCCTCAGTCTGGACACCTTTACTCTCAATGCCATTACCCAAGTGCAGGTTACAGCTGCTCTCAAGGCTCTAATCCGTGTTTTGTCTTTGACTGCTCTGGGAAAATTAAATAAAAAATAGGTTGCCGAAGCATGAAAAATGATAAGGAGAGCCAAGAAGAAGACATGAAACAAAAGCTCTGCCCCAAATCCTGCTTCATTTCATAAATCCTTGATTATATGTGGAGAGGGTGACATAACCTCAAAAAAATTTCCTCAGACTTCTATAGTATTTCAGATAAAAACAAATGTTCCTTGTCATTTTCCTTTTAGTCTGAATATTGCTTTTTTATTTACTGCATGTGCTTTTTAAAAAATAATACAGCTTTACCTGCATACTATGGCATTTTTTCATTCTATAATTGCATTACATAAATTTGTGTGTAAACACAAAAAGAAAGGGAAAGAGCTGCTCTGCACACAGCCCTGCCTCTTTATACTGGGTTTCCTGTATGGTTAAATTGAAAATGTTTAAAAGTGCATAATAAAAATAAATATACATTAGGCATTACCTTCAAATAACTGTCATATATGCACGAGTATATGTATGTGTGTGTGTGTGTGTATAAACACACACACACACACACATATATATATGTGTGTGTAAATGACAAGTTTACCTGTCTATATATGAAGAATAATGTATCCTAACTACAGTATCTTTAGTGGAAAACTCTTCAAAATCATAACAAGCAAATCACTTACATAAAACCTGGCGATACTATCTTCTGTGACAACCTTGAGCTGTTTGCAATGACACATAGGTGGTTCCCTCTGGAGAACTGCACCACCAAAACCAGCACAGGCATTCCCAATTTGGCTGCTTAACCCAGGGAAGAACTAAGCAAGGCATATGAATGAAAATCATTATGACTAAGATTGTTTTGCTGGAATTTCATAGGATGCCTCATCTCTGGAAGTGTTCAAGGCCAGCTTGGATGGGTCTTGGAGCAACCTGGTCTAGTGGAAAATGTCCCTATGCGTGGCAGGGGGACTGGAACAAGATAAGCTTGCCTTCCAACCCAAACCATTCTGTGATTCTATTAAATGCAAGATTATAAATGTCTCCCAGAACAAATTCCCCCTAATTCTTTTAGGTTTACTGCTTGTCTTCAAGGGTATAGAGCATGATCTAATTACAGCAGCGATTACCAGCTGTTTTAATGACAGTTTTAAAGACTTAGTCAGTGGAAATAAAAAGGTTGATTTTGTAACTATTGACCATAAGTTGGTTTTCTGAAGATTCCTCTATGAAGCTGTCCCTGCCTGGCAGTGAAGGCTGTGAGCTCCTGCACCCTGTCCCCACCTGGCCTGAACCTTAAAACCAAACCACTGCCCCTGGCCCAATGCTGCCACTGCTGCAGAGGATGACATTGCCCCAGCATGTGTTCCACATGTCTTTGCTATTCCACATCTTTTTTGAGTGCTTTCAGGTAGCAGCGAGTTGTGCTGATCTTCCTCTTATCAGCAGTCACCAGGCACTGGGATGATAACTTTGAATTAGCACAATGAGTAATTCCACCAGTCCTTTGGAAGAGTTCTCAGCAATAGCTGCTGTATGAAATCATTCATTTCCCATTGCTGTCAGCAGTTCTTTTATTTACCATGATTTTTCTATCCTTTATTCCCAGCCTTAATACTGACCTTTAACTCACCGGTTCCATTCTATCCTTTTCACAGTCCCCAGAAATCCCTATTACTCTACAGTGTGGGTGCTGTGTGACAGCGGGTACTTCTGCTCTCACTGCCCAGCTGCTGGGCTTTAAGTCACGTCTGAATTTTGCATGTCTGCATACACCAGAAGTACTGATCCATGGGAGCAGCTGATCGTCCCTGCAGGAATGCAGGAAAATTCCCCCAGGATGTAAAGGAGAGATTGGAAATATGTATATGCACAAAATCGTAGAATCATGGAATCTCCTGAGCTGGAAGGGATCCACAAGGATTGTTGAGTCAAGCTCCTGGCCCAGCACAGAACCCCAAGAAGCCCACCCTGTGCCTGAGAGCATTGTCCAAATGCTCCTTGAACTCTGTCAGGCTTGGTACTGTGACCACTGCCCTAGGGAGCCTGTTCCAGTACCCAACCTCCCTCTGGGGGAAGAATTTTTTCCTAATATCCAGCCTGAACCTTCCCTGACAGCTTCATGCCATTGCCTGAGGAACACGAACCTCATATAGACAAAACTAAAATCTTTACAATGGCAAATGCAAGCTGGGGAATTCAGCTGGTCCAGTCCTGCCCCTCAGGGAACCCTGTCTCAGCTGGTGCAAGGGGCCCTGGTCAGACAGACAATTCCAGCAGCATTGATTGCTGCAAGCAAACCCACATGTCCACATCATCGTTTAAATGAGTTTATCAAACACATTCACGTTCAGTTCCCACCCCACCTGTGCTCCATGATGGTGCCAGTGCTTTATGGGTTACAAGATGTCACACCAGTGGGTTTGGGGACGACAAGCGCCAGCACTCACCCCTGCCTGCTCACCTCACAGGTGGAAACATGGAAACAGAGGGCAGAGACCACAACAGCTTTGGCTCATCTTTCACAGTGACACATTTTGATGAGAATGTCTGGTTCCTTAATTATTTCCTCATTATATATGATACAGCACCATTTGTATGTGAGCTATTTCAACTAATATGATTTTGCTATGGAGAATGCAAGGGAAGGTGCTTCATTAATGTGCTTGCATTGAACAGCAATCAACATGATGAACACACTCCACATGACAAGGAAAAAACCAATTGAATCATTCCCGAACCTTTTATTTATCCACTTTCCATCCAGTGGAACATTTCATATTAAATCCCAACTACATAGTAGACAGAAATGTATACAAAGGTATTAAATAGTGTCTATTTACAAAATAATTTTCGATGAGATTATAGATTCCTGGCTTGGACTGACTGCAAATTCACCATCCTGTGACTTGATTAAAATGCATTATGAAGGGAAGATGACAGGAAGGCAGCCTGCATTTTCCAGGCAGAAAAAAAAGCATCTAGCTTGCCCTGCTGAATGTCCTTTGAGTAGAGTTGCTGCTTTAGCAGACAACTGCATCTCTGCTGCATGGTCAGTTAAGCCCAGCTCCAGAATGCTACATTTTCCATTCCATATTTCCATTTAAAATTCCTGTTTCATATGTTTTTCTGAGATCAGTTACTTGCAATCTTAACGCAAATATTTAAAGCTTAAGACAGAACCAGGAACAGCTAGCTCGAGAATTGATAAAGCATTAGAAAGCCTTTTATCTTCCCAAGTTACCATTTCACATTTGATTCAGCACAGTAAGTGTTGGCGCACGGGCCCTTGTCTGCGTCCGCATTAATGAAAACAAGGACAAGAACTAACAGCTGAAATAAATGTCACACGAAAATGCAATTTTTAGTGAATGAGAATATTTCCCAGTGCTCAGCCACAGAGGACTGTGAGCATCAGGCAGGGCGGAGCTGAAGGTAAGAGCTGCAGTGACTCCCTAGGTTGCCCAGGGACCAGTAGGACATGGCAAAATGGGACTGGATGGAAAAGCACAGGACTAGCACCACCACCAAATATATTCAAATTTTTGTGTATGTATATACTTTATATGGGTATCTGTATATACAGATCAGATCCAACCCAGGATTTCTGTAATACAGTATCAGAGTGTCCAGACCTCGGTGACTCACAGGAGGACACACAGATCCAGTATTGCGCTATACTCTCCCCATCTGATCTTCTGATATCTAACTTAAAATCAAACCACATGCATGAACCCTTTCCCAAGTGTTTGCATCCTTCAGTTGTAATGGTGGGCATTCCTTGTTGCCATATGGATAGCTAATCTTCCTGGAATCTGTAAATATAACATTTCAGATTTATAAGAATTTCAAGAGGATATTCTTGTGCTGTATTTTCTGTTTCACTCTCCCTTGCAGAGTTAATGGCATAATGCCCTTAATGTCCCTTTATGGGAATAACCAGAGATATGTACCATAGCAAATGGTACATAATAAAATGAAATGTTTGAATTTAATTAAATGAGAGTCTGTTGATCTCTTTTGCTGGAAAATCAACCTCTTTATTCTTAAATTGACCTATCCTTCAGTCTCTGAATACCTAATTGTTAATTCCCTGGTATCTGCTAAAAAGGTTTGAAACCAAAGAAACATGAATGATAATTGGAATGGTTTAAATTCCTTCACATTGATTTTTTTTTCTTAAGTCCTTACTGGCTTCTTGACCCTAGCTGTGCCAATGCAATCTGTGTGTGTGTATGAGTGTGTGTGTGCTCTGCAGATACCTGCACACACACACGTGCTATGGGATTTGTACCCATAAATACAGGAGACCCAGCTTGGAAATGGCAAAATCACAATGACATTCATTCAGCCAGTGCTACATTTCAATTTGATGATTGTATTCTCCAGATTTGTTAAAATAATGTCTAAATATTGCATTTTCTTGGGATTCAACACTTAAAAACCTGGCAGACTCTAATTTTTACTGGCCTGTATGTGATCGTAGCATGACGGGGCTGTGTTATAGGAGATGGAAAGCTGAGCCACTTGTGCTTATTGTGAGGGTGTGATTTGGGGTTGGTAGCAGCTATAACAAGTACCCAATGCTGTACTTTATCGTCTCATATTTTAACCCTTAGTGCCAAAAGGTCACTTGCTTCTGAGCTGTCACTAGCTCCAACGAGGAGCAATATCTTTGCCAGTGTCACTACCCCTCCCCTTTGGCCCAATCAGATCTTGGTTTTTTTACTTTAATGTTAAATTACTTTAACATTCCAGTCATACCCATCTCCTCATCCTGTTTCAGTAATGCCATCTAGGTGGAATTTATACTCAGTGTAATAAATCCAGAGAGTTTCCTTCCTTGATTAATTCTCTCCTTGATATTTTGATTTGGTCTTAATTCTGCCTCCTCTTTTAATCCTGCTGTTTTGTCATTGGGGGGTGACCACAGGGCTAGTAGTAAACAAACCTGTGCATCGGAGCTGCCCATGGGGGTGGCTGGCACTCCTGTGCCCTGCTCACTCTGTTAAGCCCTGGCATCACTGCCCTTCCCCAAATAACACTAGGTCAGGGATCTCACCACTACAGATGAAATTTCTTCTCCCTTTCCAATACTTGAAGTGTTACCTCCAAGACAGAGCTTCCAGTCTATTCTCTCCTCTGTTCATTGCCTGCATGGCATATTTTAATTCAGATTTTAAATGTCATAGAAAGACAGAAATCATGTATTACAAAGGCTCCCAGCAACACTGGTACCTCTCAGACCCACACATACACGAAACAGTGGGTTTATCTGCACAATGGTGCATAAGAAATATTTCTCTGCTCAAATGAAGAGATACAACTGAAAATTAAAAGATATATAAAAGGTAGCGCTTCTAACACCCCGTGAGATAACAACAGTGTCATTCATGCTCACAGATACATTGGAAGGATTTGAAAACCTCCTGCAATTTGTCTCTTCTGACCAACAGGATTGTCCTGAGTTGCAGTGTATTCTATTACCATCTTCATGAGCTGTTAAAACCAGGTGGGGCTGTGTCCCTTGCCTCCTCTCTCTGAACTATCTTCTGTTAATGGGCCAGCTGTCGAAACCAGGTGGGGCAGGGTTCTTTATCTCTCCCATGACCCATCCTCCCTCTAGGGGGGATATCTCCTGTTAATGGGCCATCTAGTCTCACCACATGACTG